>MJUT01015282.1:5302-19159 GCA_002080005.1 Gigantidas platifrons | reverse complement strand
ATAGCGGTCACCTGTTCAATGCAGTCAGCGGTCACCATTTATGAGTAATTTTCAGTGTAAAACCCTATGTATAACGGTCAATTTTATTTTAGAAATAATACCGGAAGTGATTTCGAAAGATCAGTATTTTTCTCAAATGTACCAAAAATCCTGAGGTGTTACAAAATATATTGACCAATTTAATTAGTTAAATAAACAAACACATTTTGTTTTGTGAATCGTAAATGACATAAAGGACAGTTTATCCCCGGGCGTTATTGGGGAATTTTATTCATTACGACGAGAATAGAAATTCACTCACCAAAAATATTTTGTATCTAGTGCATCATGTCAAAATCATCAACATCCGTAAATAGGAAAGCTTTGAAATTTGACAACAAAGTGAAAGCGATAAATCATTGTGATGTTGGGAAAAGTTGTTGGGCTGTGGGCGAGGAGATGGATGTTGGTCATACCCAGATAATGAACATTCTTTAAAGAAAATGCGAGATTCTTTACGATTTTGAAAACAACGTTCCCAGTTCAACCTCGCTTCCAGTTTAGTATACTTTTGTTTATTAAATATCTTTATTTATTTATTTGTATGTTTTTTTCAAATCATATCATATTGAGATAATTTCATCAACAATAAATGTAAACCAGAGTAAAATTACGACAGGAACAAAATAACCAGTAAAACATTATTAAAAACATAAGATGTAATGAAAAATGTTTATTTATAACTAACGTGCAATATTTTGTCAAAAAATCAAAACCCTTCACATAAAGGTCACCTGTATATAGCGGTCATTTTGTCAATCTCCCCCAGGTGACCACTATAGACAGGTTTGACTGTAGGTGGACAAATCATGTACCCTATATGCAGATGAATGAACAGACAAAACTAGAGGTACTGCTGGATGCAGGAGTCCCGCTTTGATACATAAATGGAATAACTTAACTGTTCGCTACGCAGGATTAATATCCCCCGCAACCCCATCATCTTAATTGAGCCAAAACATATTTGGAACACAACTCTTAGACTCATAATTCTGGGAAAACTCGATGGACCCACCCAACCTTCAACATCAGCACACATGGATCTAACAACATATAAACTTTCATAGACTGCCAGAAGAGTTGCAAATCCAAAGAAGCATAACAGGGCTAAACCTCAGTGTACTGGGATATCCTACTAATGTGGCCATCTTCATATTAGGATCTTGCAATGTACAAAGTTTCATGAACTTCTGATTAATCATGTAAGAGAATTTGCGATGACAAAGTGCATACTGAATTGTCTCAAAATTTCTCGATCCAAAGAGGCATAACAGGGGTAAAACTCAATGGACCAGGATATCCTACTAATGTACATGTGCACATCTTCATATTAGGATCTTGCAATGTAAAAAGTTTCATGAATTTCTGATTAATCACGTAGGAAAATTTGTGATGACAAAGTGCATACTGAATTGTCTCAAAATTTTTTAAGTCCAAAGAGGCATAACAGGGGTAAAACTCAATGGACAATAAAATCCTTTATACTGTAAAGTTCACAAATCATGATCTTAAATTCCACAAAGTTTGGTGGAAATCGGACAAAAGACTTGGAAGTTGGTCCGGACAGACGGACAGACAGACAGACAGGCTGATTCCTATATATCCCCCCAAACTACCTTTTCGGGGGGTATAATAATATGACCCCCTATTTATAGTTGTGGAGCATAAATAGACTACTGAATCTCTACAGATTCACTTCAACTCAAACATACCACATAAAAGTTTAGTATCTCAAAAATAAAAATAACATCAAAATGGAAACTTCAGTACCAGGGTCAATGATTTTTACAGACTACTTGCTAATATGGTAGAATCTGCTGGTTCTAGACAATCAAACAATGCAATTTTAATGACAGCATGCCCCACTTTCACATATCTTAAACTGAGCAGTTTTGATAGTGCAGCTGTCTTTTAATTAACAGTTTATATACACTTTAAGGTAATATTTGATCTGCTCGTTTAATTTTCTTATTTTTTTGGCAATGTGTTTGAATATACCACTGTAATAAATATCAAAATTTTAACAAATTCCAACCAACAGACTCAGAGCTATCAATTCACTAGCCACAGAGCAGCTTTTCTCTCTGTGATTTTGATAACCGAGATGCTTGAAATCTGCATACAAACATCATATGATCAAAACGTTCAACTGATTTTAAAGAGTTATCTCCCTGTAGCATTAGGTACCACCTTAACACCGTCTGTAAGAAATTATTATCTAGCTTTAAAACCATACTGTAATCATACTAATTTTTCCTAAAAATAATTGACACCATTCCCGACAAATAATATGGTCACCTACACATCATGACCAATCAGTTGCATTCACATGATTAACAAGTTAAAGTCACTTAACTCCTACAAAAATCATTAAATCAAAATGGTGGGATAATATGATCAACTATACATCATGACCAATCACTCTTCCAAATGTGAAAACTATCAAACCAATAACCTCAGATGAGTTGTGTTCACAAGATATAACTATATTAAAAATGTATGAAAATGTAAAAGTCCCAAAACCACTACAGCAATCGTCAAATCAAAATGGTGGGTTATTATGATCAACTACACATCCAGAGGTGTTTACCCCAAATGAAGGCTATCAGTAGTATTGGCCAGTTTTATCAGTAGTTTTGGACCTCTGTCAGTAGTATCACCGTTGACACGAACTTTCTAGGGAGGTCCGAATTTTTTTTTAAAAATTAAATGCCATATCCTGCATTCATAGACATGTTCGTTTGCTTCATGGTGCTTAAGTTCTTATGACTCAACGTGTCTTTTACAATCATTTTTATCTAACATGACTGCACGAAAAATCAGCCTTGCACACACGGTGCAGTGCACCATACATTCTCCACACTTGGATGCTGTCAAACAAGGCCACAAATCGTGATATGAGTCTTTATACTTCTGCAAAGTTTGTTTTCTTTTCTTTGGCGGCGTACGATTGACATCGTGATCTTCTTCCTCCAAATACAGAACCTTTGCAGCTTTTGCTGCCGACATCTTTTCATTTCGGATTTTCAAGCGAGCACATTTTTCAAACGCTAAACAGACGATAAATTAGAAGAATTCCGAATGCATTCGAAGTCTTGATCGCTTTAACGTTTTATACGCTGATTCATATATACAAGTATTCAAGCGCTTCGTGGAAAATTAAGTGTGGGAAATTATAATTTTGAAATGCCACAGAAACCGTACTTTCGCGAACAAATCCGTAGTCCGTATTTTGCATCTCAAATCCGTGGTAAATACGGAAAATCCGTAGCAGTAAACACCTCTGCACATCATGACCAATTATCCTACCAAATATGGAAACTGTCAGACCAACAATCTCAGAGGTTCACAAAATGAAGCAAAACAAATGAACGAATGAGTGACCAGACAATAGAAAAACTATTTGCCCCATAGTATCGCATGCAGGGCATAAAAATCAAAATCAAAAATATTTTTATGGACTTAAATAATGTCCACCAGTAAAACTGACTGCCATGATAAAAAATTATATATTGTAGAAAGTGGCATTAAACACCAATAACCTTATCACTCAAAATGAGAAATTCTTCCAATCTCCTCTAAACTCTGGACATACATTTATATGAAAGGTAATCTCTTGAGTATACATTTTTTCAAAGTATGAAGCAGAAATGAAAATGATGGCTGATCCCAAAAGAAGAAACCTCCTATTCAATGCCCCAAAACCTGCATGTTCTAGCTGTCTTGACAAAGTTTGACACATGGACATTCATTTCCAATTATTTTGCCAAAAGAGGAAATCTGCTCAACAGGGAAAACTTTTCATCTCTGATGAAGATTAGAATTCCCATATCAATTGGACATTTGAAGATTACTTTCTAACTTTTGTGATGTACTCCGATTATGTGGCCAATTTAGGTGGTTACGCTACCAGACCCTTTGCAGAACTCCAAAATAAGTTTCCTTTGTTTATTTTCCAATGATTATTTAACCTGATACATTAATTTCACGTTCTGCTATAGAGATGAAGTCCTTTCACTAAATAATTCTAGGTTTGGTGATTTTGTTGTCAGATCGGATTATCACATTGAGCTTAGAATAAAGGATACCACAAACCCTAACCCTAAAAAATATTATCCCATATTGTACTATGGTAAACTTCTTCCTGTACTGGTGAAATTTGACAATCAAATTCTTGGTGCAAATGTAGGCATACTTTTATTCCAGTGTGTAGAATTTCCGGTTAGGGTTAGGGTTAGCATGGAAAAAATAACCTAGTGCAATAATTCCTCTGGAAATTATACACTAACACAGCATACAAATGTGTTGCTGGGGTATTGCTATTAATGAATAATGAACAGGAAGTTAGTCATCCTCTGGAAAAGAATACACTGGTGGAAAGAAAACACGGTTACAGTAACACATATTGAGGATTATTGAAATTATCTTGTCTTGCAGTCTATAAATATTTGTTTTCTTTGTTAATTCCCTTTTTTAATCTTACCCTTTCTTTAAAAGTGCATAAGCCTCTTTGATTGACTGGATTACACCAAAAGTAGTATCGTAGGCTTTAATAAATGGACCAGCTAAGTCTCCAAGAATTGAGTTAAAAGGGTTCATCATGTCTTCTATCAAAGAAATTATATCATTCTTTACATCTTCTCTCAGTTTGGCCTAAAATAAAATAAATAATGCTGACAATGTATGATACACACTTTTTTACCCTCAGAATTGATTTCATAGAGGGATATGCATATAATACATTTTTTTCTCATAATCAAATTGGTCACTAAAATGAAAGAAACAGCAATTGTAAGAGAACAGTCCAAAATTTATATTCTAATAAATTGTGATTCAAAGTCTGAGGTTTCCTATAAATCCTTATTAAGTTTGACGGTAAAATAACCTTCATTAATGCTAAACAAAGCACCCTCATGGAGCAGATACAATGATTTGATTTACTGTGTTTAACAACACTTTCAGCAATATTTCAGCTATATCATGGCAACCAGTTTTAGTGGTGAAAGAAGCCAGAGTACCCGGAGAGAATCACTGAAAATGGGCAAGAAACTGGTAAACTTTATCACTTGCGGCTGCGAGTCGAATGGACCCTTTTTTGTATGGAGCAGATACAGTGTAGTAATGTAATATCCAAACAATATACGTTCCTCTTCCTGTTTTTCTGTCTGGTAAAAAATTAATCAGTCAGACCTAGAGAAACTATACAACTGTTTGACCGAATGTCAGACACAAGTTTGGAATATTTTGCCAAGTCTGGGAAAGGGAGTGTTTACAATACGCCAATGTGAACAAGATGAACTGTGAGCTACTGCTCACTTATGATATCCCCACATATATGTTCAATGTGTATAAAAACCAACTAAGCCGGCAAACAGGAAGTAGGAATCTGACAGGTCCAAAAACGCTTCCCACAATATGGCATACCTATATGAAGCTTGTGACCAACTATCAGATTTCTGCCACCAATAGTTGCTGAGAAAAATGTGACGGAAAATATCTTGGGACTGACAGATGGAAGGACGGACCCCCACCCCCCTTCGGTGGAGCAGGGGTATAATTATGCACACTTGAAGATGAGACAAAAACAAAAGTATTTTCATATAAAATGTAGGAGGAGTTGAGTGTACAAACTTCTTGATTAAATATTATAAATCAAAAATTCCAACAACTCCTTCAAAAATAGGAGGACATAATGAAAATGTGTTCTTTCATAGAATGCATATAATAATTAATGTATCTACACATTCATTTTTATGCATTTCAACTCAAGCATGATTTTAAGCAAACATTTTTAATACACTTTTTTATATGTGTGATGCTATTGAGTGTCTTTTTGTCGTGCTAGGAATATAATACACCACTGTTAAAAGAATACACATCTTAGGCCATAAAAAGTTAATTTCTTGGTTCTTAGGCCCGCTCGCATGTGGAAATTCGTCACCACATTGCCAATTTTATTGCAAAAATAGTCAAAAAAATATTTTTGAATGCGGTAGCGCTTTCCGTACGGAAAAAACAACCGCATCCGGTTTTTCTCTTATATCGCGTGGTCAGTGAAACGCTTTAAAACACATCGTGCATAAATGAGATTTAAAGCATCGCTATGACAAATGTTTGCCAGTTTTACCATGAAATATATAATAGGGGGCTTCTCCAGAGCTTGTACCTTATTGGAATAGTTTAAGGCGATAAAAAATGGTACGTTGGGACCAGCGGATTGGACTTTTCCAGAAAAATTAACTACTTGTGATGTTTCTCTGAAGTTTTATACATTTCCATATTTAAAAAAAATAAATAAAAATTGCCTCCCTCATCACTTTTTACAGCAGTAAAAAGAAAAAAAAATATCTCCCTCCCTCATCAATTTTGACAAAAAGGACCGGAGAACCAAGTAATTAATTTTGCATGGCCTTATGAAATATCAAGTAAATATGAACTTAAAGAGTTAAAAAAATGCCTTTTCTAAACAAAATTTATATTGATTATCAAATAAAGATTTGTTTACCGTTGTATATTTTCCCTTGGTAAAAGTAGCCACTGGGTCTTCCTTGAAATCGTTAATCCATTCTTGACCTCCTTCTTTCACTTCCTTTATTGCTTTATTTGCTTCACTCTGTATTATTTCAAATTCACCTGTCAAATCCCACCAGTATGGTTTCTCACCTACAAAATGTAAATTTATTTACAATGCAATCATTATAATGAAAGAAACACAACAATAATGTACATTACCAATTTCTATAAAAAGTACCTTTATAAAGGATACTAAAAAATTAAATTACATTAAATTTGTATTTGAACTTAAACCTGGGGGCCATTGTGATCGTGATCATATGGTAGTTGGATTTACAACTACCCATGCAATCAGTGCCTATCACCACTAACAATTGTGAGTTTGAATCCCGCTCTTCTTAAGTGATACGGTTTGTCAATGACTTGCTGCAGGTTGTTTTCTCTGCCACGATATAACTGAAATATTGTTGAAAGTGGCGTTAAACACCATAACCCTAACCCTTAAACATGGAACTCATGATAATTTTCTAAGGCCAAGATGGTTGTTTTTCAAGATAAGTAGACATTTATTGATGTAAAACAGGAAACCTCTCTCTTTCATATATATGTATATATAATATATGATGTAAATTGAGAATTACTAAGCCTAAAACAGGACTTCAGCAAAGTTTTTAATTAACCCAAATTTTCAGTACCCTGATTTTGAAATAACGAGATTCAACAGTATGTTTGAAATGCTTTAATCTGTGATCTTGAAAAAGATAAGTTGGATCATTTCCTTTACCCTATTTTTACATATTGGGGTCAAATTCATGACTACTAAATCAATAGGTATGACATTTACATTTTAGGTATATGATGTTGTAATATGTGTACCTTTTAAGAAAAAACAGGCCTCCTCTGTCTTCTGTTTCAATTTCAGTCCTTCTTTATATGATGAGTATATTCTGTTGGGGAAAAAAACGTAAAACATGAAGAACTGCATGACTAAATACTTTATATTCCAACGTATGTGCAAGCTGACTTTTGATTGGCTAAAAAGTCCGAAATTCAAGTTTGGTGTTGGACCCATTTTGACCACCTAATATCTTGGATACGGTATGTCATGAAAATTTTGTTGGCAGAAAGTGAAATATATACGGAACATAAATGAAAAAACTCATCAAAATTTGAACTGTCAACATAAAACAAAAGAAAACAGAAAGTACTCTTGTTTGCACCATCTGGGTCTTTTTTTCTGTAGAGGATTTCAGATTGGAAACTAGAAAAGAAGTATATCCCCGCACTTGATAATTATGGATTAAGTTGTTTTGTTAGGAGTGATTTTTAAAAAATGAAGTGTGTCTGTAAGACACAAATGATGCCCCTGCCTGATCATAAGAAATTATAAACAAGTCAAAAGTTCCTTAAAACTATGTATGAGGTTCTATCATACTCAACTTGTATACAGATAGCACCTTTAATTCTTCATTCCTGATATGCAAATAGAAAGGTATTACCTGTGGTGAAATGGGTATAATTCTATCTAGAATCAGCTTACTCGCAGGGGCATAAAAAAAAGACTAAGTCCAACTACCTGTCATTCTGAGAATATTTAAAGAAAATCAAAATCCAGTGGACATGCACATCTCCATTATGTGTATAAACATCATACAAAATATTAAAGCTGTAGCTCCAAAACTGTAGGAGAAAATACCCGGACAAACCATGTATCTATATCCGGACAGACGAACAGGGGTAAATTAATAATTAAAAAATATAAAATTTGTAGAGGAGCATTTAATGAACATCCATTCCAAGATTGGTACCAATTGGCCCTATGGTTTCAGAGAAGATTGAAATGTCAAAGTTTACAGATGACGATAATGACAATGATAGATGTAAACTGATGACAATACCATCCCTTACCCTTTGGTTCAGGTAAGCTCAAAAAAAAAAGTGAGTTGTAAAAATTAAACTAGAAAATTGAATGCCCCCGTCTCAATCTTATCCACCTCAACCCCCCACCCCCACCCCAATTCCAATTTACTACCTTAACGTTTGGCTTGGTTCTGAGGAATGTGTAGGGGTATATTAATGCAAAGAAAACGTCTTGAAGAGCCAAAATGGATTTTCAATATAACTTAATTTGAAGGAATGGTATATTATTTATCGGGTATGATGTAGTAAACTTCTGTATAGACTTTAAAAGGGGTTTGTGTCTGAAAGACACATACAATGCCCCTGCAGTTATAATTGCAAAAGGGTAAACCAATGTTTTGCTTATTCAGCATCAAGCAGAAATGACTGAAATAAATGAATCTGTACCTAACAATGTGATGTTCGATTGATTGATTGATTGATTGATTGAATGGGGTTTAATGCCATTTTCAGCAGTATTTCAGCCATATTGTGGCGGTCAGTTTTAGTGGCAGAAGAAGCCGCAAGTATAAGTTGCGTTGTTTACACGTTAACAGGTTTCAGTGGCTAAGTTCATATAAGCATAATTTTGTAAAAAAAATTTGAAAATCAAAATCCATATAATATGCACACCTTCAGTGTTGGTACTAACTGTCTACAACATAAAAAAGGTCTAGCTCAAAAACTGTAGGAGGAGTTAACCAGACAAACCATATATCCTATATGGATTTAGCAAAATCTGTCCAAGTTCATGCATCCATAATTTTGCAAAAAGTTGTTGAAAGTCAAAATCCATAAAATATGCACACCTTCAGTGTAGGTACTAACTGTCTACAAAATATAAAAGGTCTAGCTCAAAAACTGTAGGAGTTAGCCGGACAAACCATATATCCTGTATGAATTTAGCAAAATCTGTCCAAGTTCATGCATCCATAATTTTGTAAAAAATTGTTGAAAGTCAAAATCCATAAAATATGCACACCTTTAGTGTAAGTACTAACTGTCTACAAAATATAAAAGGTCTAGCACAAAAACTGTAGGAGGAGTTAGCCGGACAAACCATATATCCTATATGGGGGCATAAATAAAAAGTCCAACTACCTGTCATTTTGAGAATATTTGATGAAAATCAAAATCATCTGAACATGCACACCTCCATGATGTGTATAAACATCCTATAAAATATTAAAGCTGTAGCTCCAAAACTGTATGAGGAGATAGCTGGGCAAACCATGTATTTATATCAGGACGGACGAACAAAATGACTAAGTCCAACTACCTGTCATTTTGAGAATATTTGATGAAAATCAAAATACTGTGCACATGCACACCTCCATTATGTGTATAAACATCCTACAAAATATTAAAGCTGTAGCTCCAAAACTGTAGGAGGAGTTAGAGGGACAAACTATGCATACTATAGTGTGACGAACGGACGAACGGGGGTAAAACAATATGCCCCGACCAATAGTCGCGGGGGCATAAAAATTCTTAAGAAAAGCTTCCTGGTAATTTCTAGCATGATATATGTTTAAAGATGTATTAAAATTGTGCAGCTATATGTAAGCTTTCTGTATAATGCTACACTGATGTCTTTTTTGTTCAAATTAATTGACATGAAATATAGAAAGTAAAGTTCCAAAATGTTCCTTAGGCCATTCCAAATTGATTACTTGTTCTTCGGATTTTTTCATTAAAAAAATGGAGCGGACAAGCGAAATTTTTTTATTATTTGTTTTCTTCTGAAAATTGGATTTTTGGAGGCGCTAAAATCTTGAACAAGCGAGCAGCACTTTTTTATTTTTTTAATCATTTTTCCCCTCATTTTTGTGTTTTTAAATGAGAATTAAAGATAATTTTATAAGCGGGCGACATTTTTTTATTTAAAATTGTTTAAAAATCATGAAACGTAAAGAGGGAATGTTGACTAAATGATGAGGAAACATTTTTTGTCGAAATTTTCAATCTGAATTTTAAGGTGTGAGCGGGTCCGAAGAACAAGTATATAATTTGGAGTGGCCTTATTGTTATCTCCTTAATTAGAAATATTAGCATGTAATGGTTTTCATTCAACATTCAACATTGTACTCTCCATGGTTAAATTGTCATTCATTTTTGTGATTGTATGTGGTCTTTTTGAGTGGAAGTGAATCTGTGCAGGTTTTTTATCATTTGTTTATGCATGTATTGCAGTCAGAGATCCAGTTATCAAGAGGTGAGGGTCAGGATACTATTAAACGGTTTAACCACGTCACATTTTTGTACCTGTCCCAAACCAGGACCTGGATTTCCAATGTCATATGTTATGGTCTTTTGTGTTCAGTGAGTTCAGTTAAGATGAGAGATGATTGTTTGTTTTGTTGTTATTGGTGGAATTGATGACTTATAATCACTGTTTAAACTTTCTTTTCATAAACTGGTTTATCATTTGGTTGCCTCTGCTGAAATTTCTCAATTTGTTATTAAACGTTGTATATTTTTTTGTGTATATTACTTGTCCTGCCCCTTTAGTATGGGTGATATGGTCATACAAAATCTATACCTTTTTACTGAAGGGACATTCATTGTGATGGTCATATGGGTAGTTGGATTTACAACTGTGCAAACAGTGCTTCTCACAACTAAAGTTGTGAGATTGAATTTCGCTCATGGCCAGGTGGACTTGATACAACATTATGAAATAAAGTCTGTGAATTGTGACAGGTCAGTGGTTTTCTCCTCCTCCACCAATAAAACTGACGGCGACTTACTGATGTTTAAACTTCACTATGCTTATCACACTTTTGCCTCATTTATTTTTAATCACCTAAATAATCCTTCAGCTTCTGAGAAGATCTTTTTTGCGACCAAAAAAAACTTATATTATCGTAACTATTTGAAGTGAAATGTGACATTTAGGATAATTTATACAAAAGATAAAGATAAATATCTTACTGAAATACTCCAAGTCCAATTTTGGAAATACTAGACATTGGATTCCTTCCTAAATTCTTGAATCCATCAATTATACCAAAAATAGCCTTGTATATCTTATCACCAAGTACAGGAAGCCGTATGTTTACCGATTCATCTAGTTTCTGTGAGAAATAAAAAAATTACTATCAGCACATTTCTTTATAAAGTTAACATTAAAATTTGAAATTCAAATCATTGAACATTATTGTCCATCTGAAGGCATAATACACCAGAAGTAAATTAACTTTGCACAGATTTACCATTTGTCATTTGTCATAAAAAGAAAGAAATTGCATCAAAAGCAGGTGAAACATAAAATTTTTGCATCCATTCCAAATATGCCAAATTTTTGAATTTGAACTCATTTTAGTCTCTTTTCTATAAAAAAAAAATATTAAACATTATCTTTATTGAATCATAAATGACCCATAAAGATGAGTATTTTGCTAAAAACAGCATAACATTTGATAACCAATGAGAAGGTAAAAATTTGTAAATTGTTAATTTTTTGTCTATTTCGGTTGAGTTTATCTCAGAAACCGTAAGATAAAGTAAATATATTGGAAGCTCTTAACACAATAAAAAAAAAACACATCAAAACAGGGATTAAGATTAGCGGTCACCCAGTCGCAAATGCGAGTAACATTTGTGTTGGGCGACATATAATACGTATCATCGTCGCCCAGTTGGCAATTGCACAATTTAATTGAGTCAGATGCAGATCAATTTTCCGCTGGTCGTACTTTTTTTTAAATCAACATCTTGGAATTCCCCTTTTTGTCAATTTGGCTGTTCTCGTTATGTTGTGCTCCGCGATGCTTTGGGTAAAATAGAAGGAACAGCCGCTGTTCTCATTATTGACGTTTAACATACTTCTGTGTTATTTTCACAGTAGTTTATGAAAAAGTTCTTGACAGAAATTTTAATAAATTATTTCTTTTATTAATATATCGTTTCCGTTTTCATTGATATTTTTATGTTATATTGCTTTTTTCTTTGTTTTAATTGCCAAATCCGTAATATTAGTCTAGTCAATTCCGTAATGTGGTCAATCGTGTAACACATTTCGTCAATTTCCTGTCACAAACAAAAATGTGGCGATTCACAAAGGGGGTAGAAGAACCTTAAAAAAAAAGAAAGTCAACTGAAGATAAACTAAATTACTTTAAAAATTATGACAAACAAAAGAAAAAGGCAATATAACATTGATTGGGAAAAATTCTATGATAGTCATGTCTAGACACTAAACATAAATTCAAATAAAGTTTATTGAAAGAGATATTAGTCTAGAAGAAAAATGAAGGCTTATTCAATGGACAAAAATATGTATTAAGTTTATTCAATATTGAGTTATACATTTGCTTGTCAATGTTGATTATTCTCTTGTAAAAGCATGTCACTTATTGTATCCTCTGTAAATTCATTTTCACTAAGTTTCGTAATCATAATCATCATCATCCAGATCTCTTAACATGTTTAAGGTGCAGAACATTTTGTTGATGTTACTGGTCAAGGACCAATTATCACAATTTTTTTTCATGCCTGAGAGATTTTCGTTGTTTGACATTGAAATGTAGTTATCTCCCATTACTAATTTACATATGGGTCATTTAAAAATTAGACAGAAGTGTGTATATAGCTATAGTCTTATAATATGAAAAAAAATTATTAAAAAATCTGATAAAAGATTTATTTACAAAAAGCTTATAGCATAATTTAAAGCAATCTTCAGTTTCTACTTCCAATCACTTTTTAAAGCTCTCTGATCTGATTTGTTCTGGGTTTTTTTTTTTATTCACAATTGCCTAAAGGACATCTATTCAATGTGACATTGTCAAATATTTATTTCTGTCTACCTTGACTAATGGAGTCTTGCATATCTCTGTGTTTTTTGTAATATGTACAACCCCTCCAAATTGTAATAAGTCATATTTATGTAGTCTTCAGCAGAAGAAAAATGTCTCTGCCAATTTGCTCAACAGTCCAACTATATAGCTAGGGAATACAAATACAAATGTATAGCACAAATGTATATTGACACCGAGTCAACAACTGAAGTGAATAAAGACAGTAATTATTATTTCTCAGATCACAAATCAGATTGCAACAATGGAATAAAACTACTGTAATGCAAAGTCTATTTTTAATTGCAGAGGTATTCACACATGTCTGCATGTAGACAGTTCTATAAATAGATCACATTTTTAATCCTGCAGCAGGTATCGGACTTGGATGCAGATCGATAAAAATCTGAACGGTCTCTATGCATTTCAGCAAATTTTGAAATACCAACCTTCACATATATGAACATATTCAATATTAGAACTAAGATTTTATGTCACAGAAACTAGAAAAAAAAGATAAAGTTTGTTTGGTTAAAAGTAGCTTCAATCAACATTTCCAGAAGCACAGTGCCTAATTGCGTCCCCTTTCTCGTGACGCCATTTTCAT
>MJUT01015281.1:1203168-1221909 GCA_002080005.1 Gigantidas platifrons | reverse complement strand
TAAAACAATCAAGTTTACCCCTTTGGTATCTTCAAACATATAAAACAATCAAGTTTACTCCTTTGGTATCTTCAAACATATAAAACAATCAAGTTTACCCCTTTGGTACCTTCAAACATCTAAAACAATCAAGTTTACCCCTTTGGTATCTTCAAACATATAAAACAATCAAGTTTACCCCTTTGGTATCTTCAAACATCTAAAACAATCAAGTTTACCCCTTTGGTACCTTCAAACATCTAAAACAATCAAGTTTACCCCTTTGGTACCTTCAAACATCTAAAACAATCAAGTTTACCCCTTTGGTATCTTCAAAGTCTTCTTTTTATCTTTACCATGATGATTTCTGACATTTGCAAAAGAAAAAAAAAAAAAAAAAAAAAAAATGTGCAGGGTTTTGATTATTTGAACTTACTCCGAGGGTATAAAGGCCAATTAGAAAGGCGCTAGGAATAGTACGAGTTAAACGAGTTCAATTTAATTGTTGTTCTGCACCTGTGTCAGTTTTAACACAATAGAGACAACATGGTTTTGGATTGGAAACGCCAAAGGTTTAATTTCGTAATATCCCTTTGTACAAAATATCGGTTGGTAGTGTCTGTTTCATCATTTTCATTCAAAATTTGGTTTGTTCGTTTGAAAAAAAAAACAACCTTAATGCTATTTGTATTCTAAAAATATGACATAACATACAATGTAGTATTAATTGAACTTCTCTGTAACGTTATGGATCATTCTCTCTGTTTACTGAGGGCATGGGACTCTCAAATCACTATTGTTACGATGATATTTACACTGATCTATTATTGTATTGTGTATTTATTGTATTTGTTTGTTGACCGTGATTGTTGTTTATCGTCAAGTGGGTTGTCTATACACGTTTCTTACAGCTACATGTATATATATTCATGACGAGAAAAACATTTATGAACAATAATATAGGCAAAATGTGACATAAAGACGGATGTATAAATTTCCAAATGTATAAGTGGGGACTTTGGATAAAGAAGGACAATACTGCCAGATCTTCATGTATATTTGATTCGTCTCGTGGAGCAGACCCCCTCTAGTTCCAGAGAAACTATGACGTATTTCTCTACCACAGAACTGCCCCATTTGAGTTAGTCGTATTGATTATATTATATCGTATATTACGACCTTACATTAGTCTGAAGAAAATAAAGTTATTTTTGTCTCATAATTTGTCAAAAGAATATTTTTGATTTAAATTAAAGATATAACATAAAAAACAGACAAGATCAAACACCGTGACGTCAATATGTATATTAAATGCATAAATATTTCACGGATTATTGAACATTGGTGAATATTTTGGTTCATTAAGCAACTACAGTCAAACCTGTATATAAAGGCCACTCAAGGGAACCTGTATATAAAGGCCACTCAAGGGAACCTGAAAATGTGCCCTTTAATAGCAGTTGCCTTTATATACATGTTAAAATTATAAGCACTATCCATTAATGGGGAAAATGAGGCTGCCCTTTATAGACAGTGATTTGTTATATAGAGGTACCCTTTAAGGCAGATTTGACTGTGCAACTTTTGAAGGATTTGTAATATCTTTCACTCACTTACGACAGGAAAATAAAGTTGTCATTTGTCATTATATCTATTTTTGATCTCATTCACTGGGTTGTCGACCATCAATCTTGTAATTGATATGAAAACAAAATATTGCTACAATTTTAACAACAAAAAATAATAATAAATACAATATGCTCCTTTGGTTACTAGTAATAAAGTTAACCGTCTGATCACAGTGCATACCATTTTGATTGCCTGACATTTATTTCATACATTAACTCATTTAACTTATAAAAATAACAAATTGGGATGTAATTTTAAAATACGAATAAACGTCTAAAATACAATTTTAATTTATTATCAACAAAACTAATACACGTAATTTAAACTCAGTGATTTTAAATCGTTTAAAATCTTGAATATCAGTACAATATACAAAAATATATTTAACTATGCTTCACTTCAGGTGTATAAATAGTTAAATAAACTGCCCTATGTTTGTTTACTTGGTTAACACGGACGAGTTATTTTTACAGACAACAAAATCAATATAAAACGGATATTTGTGAGGATTTCTAATTAATATCGTACAGCGTTCACGTTGTTCTAACTTTGTATCATTTTTGTATCCACCGCCTTTACGCATTCAGTGATGAGAGTAATCTCGCGATTCATTTCATTTCATCGATCGCTTTGTGTTATAAACTACCAGCTATCTGCCTAATCCACTGTCATATCACTGAAACACGTGTTGCCGTCTGACTTTTCTAAGATACTGGAGGAGGAAAGAAAGTTATTATTTTACATTTAAGGAATAGACACCACACAGAGGAGGAGGACATGGTGACATGGAAGGGGGGTATAATAATATTATTGAGTTGAACATTCGTCTGACTTTAAAAACTTTAATTAATAGCAACTATTGCCATATTTAACAGTGCGTTACCGTATAGACGAGAAATAGGACCAACATTTGAATTAGAAAATATTTGAGGAAGCTTCAACAAGCAATGGCGGAAAACGACGAAAAAACAAATTCTATTCCAGAAAAGACAGAGGAGGAAACAGAAAATAAAGAACTAGAATTTCCTATTAATCCATCTGATGGATTACAACAAGAAAGAGTTAGTTTTAAGAAATTGTTCAAAGAGAATTGGATCTCAATTATGACAGACTGTCTGACGTTTGGAAGTTTTGGGATGGGTGTAGCATTCTTAGGACCAACACTTTTTGATTTGGGATGTCAAACTGCGTCGGATTTAAAAGATATGAATTGGGTAATTTTTGCACAACTTGTGATGACCTTAGTTGGATCCATTTCAGCAGGATGCTTGGCAAAGAGGTACGTACTATACTATAACAGAAATCTAAACAAATAACAAGGCAACGACCGACTCTTTAATCCCTTGATAATAAACATGTGCACGTTACATCACATTTCCATAAATTATTCATTTTGTAATATTGAGTAAACAAAAATATATCGTTTTTTTTCTCTCAAATTTATAAAAAATATTTCTTTGCAATAACCGATTACATGTTTTGTGAGTTTATTCTTGAGATGAAAACAACAAACACAAAAAAAACTTTCCAACGAAAACATTCTCTTTATCACTCATTTATGGATAACTACAAATTAGAAAAAAATATTTTGACTCCTAATTCTCATACATGTATGATTCGACTCTTCAAATATAAAAAAAAAGTATTCAGAGAATCGTGTATTTAATTTGAATATTAAGTATGGATACAGGTACACTGCCTCTCTCTACCCACACATGCACATACTTTTAATATTAAATATGGATACAAGTATATTACTACCTCCTACCCACACAAGCACATACAAACAAATTCATGTACAAGCCATTTTATGTAAAAGTTGAATAATTCGATGTTCTGTTACAACCTTTTAAAACCATGAACTACTATCCTACCATCATCCTGATTGGTACAAACTTTCTAAAGGTTTTTTTATGAAGATTTATCATCGACTCTTAAAAGATGCTATCTAAGCAATTTTTACCATAAATTCAGATTTGTCGATAATGTCTACCTTAAATCATGTTTAAATTTTGTAAATAAAAAATAAGTAATTTTTATTCAAGATCATATAGAATTGTGTGTAGACAACTCAAAATGTTTGTGGATTAAAACTGTTTGATGTAATATCTCCACACAAAATGTGAATCCTTTTATACATATTTGATTGAAATGTTCAACGGTATGTAATTTGGTTAAAAATTAGTCGTTTTCTCCGGATACTCTGATTTCTTCCACAAATAAAACTGACCGCCACGAATTAAGTGAAATACTGTTGAAAGTGGCGTTAAACACCATAAACGATAAAACGACGTTAAAAATTAGTCAAATTCATAAAAATAAAATTGTGTGCAAATTATTACATTGTAACAGATTGGACTGAATTTAACCGTTGATCCAACATATCATTAATAGTGGTTGTCAATCCTGAAGGCAGACTACTATGACACAGGAGTTTGTCTGTCTGGGGGAACGTTTGTTTGATTTATTGTCGTCTAATATCAAATGAGCAGTATTTCAACTATATTCATGACGAGAATAGCCTCACCTCACATAATCTTTTCACGGCCTTGATGCACTGCTTTTATTTGTCTATGTCTTTCGCTACTGTGATTTGCTCTTGCTCAGCTGTTCATCCCTAGTTTGTCTCTTTCTGTCTCTACTGTCCTTCCCCAGGTTGTTTTTGGTCGTCCAAACTTGCGTTCGTTTTGCAAACACTAAATCGTGTAGATAGATAGGTGGCCATGAGATGGACCTATGGGCGGAAGCCTAAGTGAAGTGATGGATAAGGTCTGAAATTGTTACCTTGCACGGGACATCAACGACCACTCGTAGCAAACTATTGCAAATTGTCTTTTACTTGTAATGTGCGTGGCATTCTTTACTCGCTCTCTTACCCATTTACGGTCCGTTTTAAAGCACCCGTCATAGCTCCATCGATCCCGTTCCTCCATCTACAAGGAGAGCAGCTGGTTCAATCGAAGTTTGCAGATTGGTTTTAAGGGCGCTCTGCTTCATTTGATTCTCTTCGTACAATTATCGAACGTTCCATTCGGATGGAATGGTTGTACCCAAGGTATCTATGACAACCACACAACTATGTCCAACTATACTACTAGTATATATTGGGGAACTGAGATTTAATCTTTTAACTATTACTTAGTATCTTAAACTTTTAATACAGGTGTGTTGTGTTAACGACTTCAAACTTGATTGTTTTATACGTGTGTAAAACTGACTACGAGTATATAATAACCCTCAGTGTAACCACGGGTGTTACATAGTTTAAATAGGAGAGAACAAGTAGTAGTACACCTTTTTACATTTTTTGCAATCGTTAGATGGACACGAATTTAACGCTTTTAATAATTATTTTGCTTTTGTCATACGTAGAAAAAGAGATCATGGATTTAGTCGGATAAATTTGACAGGGCACGAACGAGCACTCTCAGCCAGCTGTAGATCTTTACGAACTCTACACATGGTTCTATCGCGTGTAAGGAACATGCATTTCTCAATACATGAAACACTATTTACGACTCGTTTCTATGATGAGTTGTGTATTGTGTATTCGGAACAACATCGGAACGCCACTTGAAAAAAATGTTGTGACCTTAGTAACTACTAGTTCTGTACCCGTGGATTGCCTCACGGTTTCTTACACCTACGTAAATAACATAAATTAAGATTCCGTTTTTTATTCAATAATTGCAATTGCAAAACATATTTTTTGTCAATTCAAGAAATTATTGTCAAATTTAGAAAATGAAATGTGATAAACTTGTTTGAGTATGACTTTTTTGCATAAAAACCAGGAGCGCAGTTGCCTTCATTGATTTGTTATCAACTGTCTATTTTTGTTCGCAGATTGCGTTCGTCGTCGCCTTCTACAAAGTGATCTCCTCAAAAACTACTTGACGCACTGAAAACAAACTACTTGACGCACTGAAAACAAACTTGGTGCGAACGTTACATTGTTGGATGATCCTTTACAAAGATAATTTGTTCAAATCGAAAATCCAAGGTGGCTGCTAACGCAGAAACAAGAGGTCCTAAAAGAGATAACAGAAGGGCGTATTCCGTTTCTAAGATATGATGAAGGGTGCCAACAATTAAGTCAGATTTTAATGGGTTTTTTAAAATTCTGTATCAAATTACTTTCTGCACTTTTCAAACAAATTCTACCCAGTGAGACGTTTTGCTGCACAATAATAATTTTCAACAGTAAAACTGGTGCACAAGGAAGCTGTTTTGTTCATTGACAACATAAGTCATGTAAGCGAGAACTACTGTTTTTAATGTTAATTTTAAATGTTCGATAATCGCTGTAATCCGAAATAACCAGAGGTGAGGGTGTATGAAGAGGTCAATTTTAGAGGAATTAAACATAAACAACGAGACATTTACTAACAACACCAAGCTGACATTTGACATAAAATTGACAAATTTTTGCACCATTTAGCAGTTTCCTGTACAGGAAATATAAAGCAATCATGTTCCATTTTTCATTTTATCATCTATTATCATGACTTTTACACAGAAAAATAATTGTACAAGAGTGTGCTTTATCTTTGCCAGACACAATTGTATGTGTTAAATTACCTTAAATGGCAAAAGAAATAATTGGGAAATATAGGCGAGGGGTCAGATGGTCGCTTATATCTCCAATCGGTACAAAGTAGACCTCTAGTAGGGGCCATAGATGGCACTTCTCCGGAAATTTCAGAGGTTTCTGGAATTACTACCATTCCAGTATTCTGATAAATAAAATTAAATGTTTAATAACACAATTATGCTTTTAAAATTTTAGGGGGCGGACGCCAACCACGCCCTTTAAATCTGCTCATGCTAAGCTAGTTTGTGGGGTGTGCTATGCAATATGAAAACCAGCTTAAAATGCGAAACTGATACTAGTAATGCGTGAAAAAACATGCGGATGAATCTCCGTAGATATATATTGGGTCATTTTACTATCCCAGTTTTTTTTATATATATATACATACAATGTACATACATTTATTTTACGTTTGTCAAAAAATATTTGAAACTGACTGACGAGGATTGATTAGCTTGTCATATTTAAAGGAATCGTATCAGCGAGACATGAACACATTTAGTCATCAACGAAATCGTCAAAAATTCTCGTTGATTATTGCACGTCTCTCTGAGAGTAATATCACTACAATATCACATCTATGTCGTTGATTATTGCACGTCTCTCTGAGAGTAATAACACTACAATATCACATCTATGTCGTTGATTATTGCACGTCTCTCTGAGAGTAATATCACATCTATGTCGTTGATTATTGCACGTCTCTCTGAGCGTAATAACACTACAATATCACATCTAGGTCGTTGATTATTGCACGTCTCTCTGAGAGTAATAACACTACAATATCACATCTAGGTCGCTGATTATTGCACGTCTCTCTGAGAGTAATATCACATCTAGGTCGTTGAGTATTGCACGTCTCTCTGAGAGTAATAACACTACAATATCACATCTAGGTCGTTGATTATTGCACGTAGAGTAATAAAACTACGATCCAGATTTATGTATTATTTCAGTTGCTTAAATTCAGGTAAAAAACCATAAAGAGATCAAAGGAAAAGAATGCATTCATGTTACAATTGGAGATAGAAAATAGGGGTTATTAAACACATGCATTATATAATATAAAATGCAGACAATATTACTTAATGTCACATTCAAACTGTTACACATTATTATTGTGTACAAGTTCACATTCAAATTCTTATCAAGATTTGTTTTAAAATATCGACACACGACTTTATAATATATAGAAGAAAAATGAAAGCGACATTTTGTAATTGTACGAAAGAGCTTATATCAATCAAACTCTTAAAGAACTACACTATTGTATCTTTGTCTTATAAGTCTTTATCAATTGGTATTAACCTCGTTCACCATAAAATCAGCTTAGAAACGGATGCAGTTTACACTGTCAGAATTATTTTTAACATTGCATATGGAATTTGTATGATGAATAAAACAGGGAAATTTACAGTTTGATTAAATCAACCATCTATTAGACTCTTTGGGTTCTGTCGCTTCATTGGAGCATTTTTATTTATCAATACTATTTCTATAAAAGGTAAATAAATAATTGTTTACATTAACAAGAACAGGAAATAATGGCAATTTCCCCATTTTATATAACTCCTATTCGACTTGATGAAATGAGACGGAATAATTATAAATAATTGTATTGGAACCATAAATTGTCAGTATTAGTCTATCTCGTTGTCCTAATGAAACACCAAACATTGTAGAAATTCTTGAATTATTTATTGGACTAATCACTCATTTTTGAACAGGAAGAATTCCCCATACGACGGCCATCTTTATTTATTAATATTTCAGGTGCTTCGCTCCAGCGAACTATAACTGAAGTCAATCCTACACGTCATTTGGCTTTTGACTTCATTACATCACTGTTCATATGTACCAAAATGAGCCGGTAGAATCCATTAATAAATAAGAATTAAAATGAAAAACAAATAAATATTACACTGTCGGAAAAGTTCCAAGGAAAGGAACCAAGTCTCCACTGATATATCCGTCGAGTCTTATTTCCGACCAATCGTACCAGATGTAATCTATAGAGCTTCCGAATAGATAATTTCGTGCCACAAGGTCGTTAGGTCTAGACTTTACATTAGATGATGTTATAAGACTACCTGTTTCTAAATAAACAATGCATTGGCGTGTTAGAAAGCTATGTATGTAACATAATGAAACTTGCAAGTCTCTTGTTAACGGCAGTGTTATCTGATAAAAATAGCTGAACATTTTCAATATCACTGAAAAGTTGCTTATAAAGATATCATTTTCAATATATATTAATAGGCAACATATTAGTAATATGGAAAGTTGTTGTGAATAGTTTTACTGGTATTATCAGTGCCATATTTCTGAACGGCAAATAAAAAATAAAGTAAGTCATAACTAAAGATGTAATTCATGTATTCGATGTTCTAAGGAGGAAAGTTAATCAGACATCGCCATTTTTTAGTTAAAAGTTCGTTAGTCAATATTATATTTGGTCATTGTTTCTGTTTTCACGTTTTCAATCACTATCTTGTTTGAAGTTGTCGTTGATTGCCTGTTGCAAGGCAAACTATTCCGAACCTGTCGATAATCTCCCCATTTACTATGCCAACCAAAGTACCCGTTCATACACCCATACCGCCAACACTTTTTATCTACACGGTTTATCGATCGTGCTAGTTGTTGTCATGGATACAGCTGAAATTCTGCTCTCTTGAGATATAACAACGATCAAACAATCGTATATTTTATTTTATTTTCATTATCCATTGACCTTTATATTATTATACCAATCGCCCCCGCGTAGGAGTTAACCTTTAAACAACTCATGCGCTACGCTCGAGCATGCAGTTTGTATTCAGACTTTTTACAGTCGCCTTCTTCTGAGTACTAAGCTATTAAGTTAAGGATTTTTAACGAATCGTCTCATCTTTTTTTTCAATTTTCCAAAATAAAAAAAGTTTTCGCAAGATATCAACTACATTCTATCACTTGCGAATAGATGTTGTATGATGGTATTGCGATTGACTGTTATATCCATATTATGTCTTAAGATGGTCTTGTGTACTGTTCAATATCTAAGTGATAGTTGAGGCCATGATCTCTCTTTTGTACACATGACAAATATTATGTATAATGTTCAAGATTAGATAATCTAAGTGATGGTTGAGGCCATGAGCTCTATTTTACATACCTGAAACATTATACATAATGTTCAAGATTAGATCTTTCTCCACCTGTGGATAATGTTGCATGACCGTATCATTTCACAAAGAGGGAGTTTTGGACCCATAAAGCTAGTTTAACTCCACTTGGTCTTTTATAGAGGTACCTATGCCAAACCAGGCAAGTGAGCGGTCATATATGTGTTAGAGGTATAGATTTTGTCTCTCTACTAGTCTATGTTCGATATATTGTGGAACTGTTCCAAAAGCCTGGTATTTGTTTTGTTTGTTGTTTTATTGAACTTGTTTAACCAGTTCGCACTGAAGTTTTCAGCTGACTGGAAGTATCACCTTCTGTCAGATAGTGTATTGATAAAATATATTTTTCTTTTGGTTTTGATGTTGTACAAGCTTTTTAAAATACACGTTGAATTCATAAATTGATATATGATTTATTCATGTACATGATTTCTTACCTTTGTGAACAAATATGATTAGCTACACAGTGTGTTAGTGACATAATACGATATGCAGTCAAGCCTGTATATAAAGGCCACTCAAGTGAACCTGAAAATGTGGCCTTAATGAGCAGTTGCCCTTTATACACAGGTTAAATTTATATGCACTATTCATAAATGGGAAAAATGAGACTGCCCTTTATAAACAGTTATTTGTTATATAGAGGGCCCTTTAAAGGGATATTAAAGCTCCTTTAAACATATATTTTTTCAACTCGTGACGAAGGTTGTTTCTTTTCCATTTAATTGTAAAAACAATCCAAAAATACTTTGCACGCCCATATAAATCCCTAATATCGTTAAAATATCACTTAAAAGGGTCGAAATGTTTTTTTGTCAAGGAAGCAAAAATTCAATTATTGGCAAAGACCGCAAGATATGACAGAATTATCAACGAATTATGTCACTTTTACAAAATTTCATTGATAAAAACCGGGTTAATGTTTCATAAATATCATTTATTGAACCAATTGCAAGTTTTCATGAGATACAAAAAATTGCCAAAATGAGCTTTAATATCCCTTTAAGGTAGGTTTGACTGCATATAGTGGGTTAGTAAATTTCATATGAGGTTCGATCTTCTAATGACCGTGTACTGAATATGCACGTTTCCACGTGTTCACTTTAAACCAATCATATTCATAGAAGTTTATAAGAAGTAAGATATTATTATTTATTATGTATTACAAACTTCAAATTCAAACTAGTAGTAGAACATCGTAATATGGCTTTCCTGTACTCCTTGCATGTTTTACCTGTTGAGGTTTGATAAGCTAAAATAGTTGTAATATCAGTTCACTTCCAGTTGTCAGCAGACATCAAATTGAGCAAACAAGGGATGATATGTCTATGATTTTCTGCTGTGTAAGCACAATATCAATGTAGTGTCTTTAGATATTGACTATACACGTTACGACGTGTATTCATTGTAAAACTCGGAAAAGCTCGGCAAAACATAGACGTCGGCTCTGTTTCTAAGACTCCCTACACATAATATATATCTTAAGATACTGTACTTATATTTTATATCAATTCAACTTTTGAGTTGTTCATGGCTCCGTTTTACTGTTGTATGTTTTTTTACTGGTTAAATTAGTATTGATTATAATTGCTAAGTCCTTAATACTATATTTTGAAAATAACACTCGTCTGGTAATTTTGGAATATTTTCCAATGTATTTTGCTATGAATATACAAAAATATGCATAGATATATAATTTAACATGTATCTGATAATTGTTATTTAGAACGAAACAGGGAAAGATTGCGATTTCGAACACCAGCCTTTTCTCTTCCGATTATAGTAGAAGCACAAGTATAATCTGGTGTTGATTTCCTTCATTTTACATTTCCATCCAATTTTGACTTGTTTGATATATATTTCATAGAAATTATACGACATGCTGCTGTCTTTGTAAACAGATAATCATATTTCAAGGTGATATCATTATTATGAATAATTCAGTACAAAACTCCATGTTAATCTCATGACAATATTAAAAGACATGAAGGTCATATTTTGCATCTATACTAATATTTTCCAAATACATAATTGATGATCAAACCTGCGTTCATGACCGATTAGTCAACTGAAGCGGCATTGACAGATGTCACATTTGTCAAAAAGGAAAAAGAGCCGCATTTGATGAAAGACCAAAAAGGGTTTTTTTTTCTGCAAGACATCCACACGGACACAAACGGTTTATGACATTCTGTCATGTCTTGAATGTATATATTATTTAAAAAATGACCTCTTGTTACACTTGTATATGTGTCTTAGTGTTTTCAAATAAATCTTGAAAATCTTGAAATATAAAAACTGGACAGATTATATTAGATGTGGTTCATATGTGATCTATTTATGGAGATGCGAATTTCACATGCAGTATCAGCTTCACAATCCAATCCTTCTTTATTCTTCATACCCTTCCACCGATAAAGACTTTAAATCGGATTTTGAACACGATTATCACGACGGTTGTCACTATTACTAGTAGAGCAGGAACTGCGTACACTTTTAGAGCACCTGAGCTTCCCATCCCCGGTTTTTAGTGAAATTCGTGATTATCTATGTTTCTGTGTAATGTTTTGTGGACCATTGTTTGTACCTTTGGCCATGATGTTGTCTGTTCTTCTTCAATTTTCGGCTTCTGATTACCCCTTTGGTGTATCCAAACTGTTATGTCCCTTTTCTTTTTACCCATTGTATTGTCTGTTCTTCTTCAATTTTCGGCTTCTGATTACCCCTTTGGTGTATCCAAACTGTTATGCCCCTTTCCTTTTTACCCATTGTATTGTCTGTTCTTCAATTTTCGGCTTCTGATTACCCCTTTGGTGTATCCAAACTGTTATGTCCCTTTCCTTTTTACCCATTGTATTGTCTGTTCTTCAATTTTCGGCTTCTGATTACCCCTTTGGTGTATCCAAACTGTTATGTCCCTTTTCTTTTTACCCATTGTATTGTCTGTTCTTCTTCGGCTTCTGATTACCCCTTTGGTGTATCCAAACTGTTATGTCCCTTTTCTTTTTACCCATTGTATTGTCTGTTCTTCGATTTTCGGCTTTGATTACCCCTTCGGTGTATCCAAACTGTTATGTCCCTTTTCTTTTTACCCATTGTATTGTCTGTTCTTCAATTTTCGGCTTCTAATTACCCCTTTGGTGTATTCAAACTTTTATGTCCCTTTTCTTTTGTCCATTGTATTGTCTGTTCTTTTTAGATTTACGTCTTCTGATTACCCACTTGATATCATCAAATATGTCTTCAGATGTTATCATCATTACACGCTACAAGAGTATGATAAAACTTGGGCATGTCCTAAAATCATTTGTGAATTGTAATTGATAGTCTGCATATCACATTTAATGGATAAAATAATATTGTTGTTTTTCTCTGGTAATTCTTGTTGAATTGAATTTTGGAATGTTTAATTTTAATGATACGACGAATGTAAAACACCAATATATAATGTTATTCCAATGTTGCTGATTTATTAGAATTACTGTAAATATTATTCTGCGCCTGTCTTGCCAAACACCTCATCTAACTTAGCAATGTATTTCCTCTGTCGTATTCGCTAAGCACTGTTTCGACCTATCAGTGTAAATTTGATACATTTCATTGGTCAGTTGACGATTCTTCCGCATTTTCTGGTGTCTGGACTCCAGGTTTTTGTGGAGTGCTTATTATACATAAAATTATTCTTTTGTGTGGTTTATTTTTGTGTTTGTCCAGTTGTTTTTTGATTCGAACAGTCTGTGTATACTTCCTTGGACCTTGTTGTATCAAATATGACATTATTGTCCATGTTGTAATTATAGTTTAAATGGGGATGCAAATTTGCTTTGGGGGAGGCGTTTTAAACTTATAATATTTATTTCTTCAAGAATTGTATTAGTACATGTATACATAAACAGAAGATCATAAGGATTAATCATATAATGCATATATGCACAAACTGAAAAACTACATACAAGCTGCGATCAATGATATTATGTGTATTTAATGATGCAGCTGTATATTTCTAGATTATTTTCTTGGTTATTAGCATTACAAAATTACATTTCATAACCACACACATGTATTATAATGAGAGAAATATGCAGTTGTTTGATTGTTTGAATTGAGACAGAAATCTGAACATCGATACAATTGGTGACCGGAAAATCCCCTATATATAGCAATTCAAAGGCTATGTTTCAATATTCCAATCTTTGTTGGTATATATTTGGAAAGGAGATATTGTCACGAAAATAATTATAATAAAAAGGACACTGTCCCAAACAAACTTATAAAATATAGAGATATTGGTTTTAAATGTACGTATGTCTGAACAGACACTAGCATAGAAATAATAAAGGGATATTCAAAAAAAGTAGCTCGAAGGACAAACAATATGATGGCAAAAAGGAACAAAACTACAAACAATGATCTACAAAACACTATACAGACAACTATGGATTGACCAACACTAACACCATCCAAAACCCAAGGTGAAATTTGGTGTCCCGGAAGGACAAGCAGTTTCTGCTCCACTTTTGGCACCCATCGTGTTACTTGTGTTAAAGATCCGATGATAACTCATACAAAGTACCCATAATATGATTCACATCTAAATATTTTACAATTAACTCCAAGACATCATAACACGGAACTAAATTGTTGGGATGCTTTATTAGATATTATAGTACTCAAGTGGTTAATTCATCAATATAAAAATATTTCACCGATACATTTGATCTTCTGCTTTGTACATACGACTATCTTCAATATTACTTGTTTGCAATAAGGTTGTTTATTTCACGGTAAGATGAAAACAATTCTAGTATACAGTAGTGATATAATTAAAGTATCCGTGTTATTGATGGCAACATTAAATACTGGCAGAGAAGACAATATCGTTATTTGATTTGAATCAGTTCTATACAGATAACTTGATAAGCTAAAACATCGGGACTGTATAGTGAGTAAATAATTAGAGAAAGTGTTGTGGGAAAGGGAGATAAATCTTCATTAACTGGACTTACTTAGATTACATAACAATGTGAATAAAAGGGAAGATAAAATTGATGCGTTCTGAATGCGATTTAAATCTTTTCGGTATTGAGATATAAATAAGTTTGTTCCACGTAATCCGTCCATACATAAAGTGGTTGGGAGTAATCAAAGCATGCAGACATGCTGAGCGATTAGCTACAACCGTTTTAAACCTTTCACAATATCGATAATTGTGCAAGCTTTATTAAGATGCAAGAGTATTGAATACATTATCACCATATACTCTGTCCTATTTCTAAATCTCTAAGAAATTACTTTTGATATGAACGTCATCTGATATGCCATTTTCACCATACAGCCATATGTTCATTTTGTTGATGACGGTGGAATTGTTGTTGTCCATCTCTGTTTAAACTGTCTTTTCATAATCACCGATAACAAATTGTCCACTAAGGCAATTATTGTCATAATATGCTTAGTTGATTTACAAATTGTTTCTAAAGCCCATTAAATATTTAACGATGGAAATTGAATTTATGTCATTTTACTTAAATGTCATGATTTATTAAATGTTATGAAAACTGCACTGGGAATTGATAAAAGAGAGTCTGTACTTCTACAGATTTAACAAATGTTGGTAAAAAATAATAATTTTTTCAAAGCACTAAATCTGTTATGTCTTAAAATCGAAATAAAGCGGTAAACAGTCGTCTTATGTGATCGTATGGTAGTTGGATTTACAACTACATATGCAGTCAGTGCATATCACCACTAAGGTTGTGAGTCCGAATCCGGCTCATGTAAGGTATACTCGTTATAAGATTTTGGGATAAATTTGATCAGTGACTTGCGGCAGGTCTGTGTTTTTCTCCGCGTACTCCGGTTTCCTCCACCAATAGACCTGACCGCCACGATATAACTGAAATATTGTTGAAAGTGGCATTAAACACCACAATCGTAACCCTAAACAGTCGTATCACATGTGATTTTACATAAATAAATTATAATATGATATTCATCAACACCATAGACTTATTATAATGTTAGTGATTGGAATGTCAATGTGAATTGAAGCAGTTCGACGGTTCCTCTCACTTTGTACAAAAATACCCATTATAGAGGTATTGTAAAAGTGGCCTCTAATGTTACTAAGCCACTACTTTTGCATGAGTGCTTTCATTCATAAATTAAGAGGTAAATAATACGACGATCTTGTCCAATATAAATATGAAGAAATAGGCAAGACAATATAACCAGATATAACTTGTAATGAAAGTTCTGTTGTTGATTCAGTATGTCTTAATAGGGAGATGTAAATGTAGGCTAATTTACGTAATTTTCTCAAGATTTGACATGGTATAGTATATATTATTGTAAAACTGTTTTGTCAGTCACATTTACATTTTATAAAGTCATCGTACCGATTCACTTTATAAATAAAATCACAATGAAAATGGTTAATTTTTATCAATTTAAGTCAGATACATTATTTTGATAATAAAAGAAGTGGCGTGTAATTTAAACATAAGATGCTTGTTTTTCCGGATTCACACCTTAGATAAAGAGTCATCTTCGTACACACCTCGAACTCCTTCGCTTAGATACTCGTCTAGAACAACAAGCCCCTAACGTTCAATACAGACCAATTATTTTTATTATCAAAGTACTCTCTGCTGTCACTTCTGTAAATATAAATCTTTGTTTTCTCTATGTGGCTTCTGTTCGATATAAACGGATGTTTCAATGTTGACCCTTTGATTGATTGATTGATTTACTGATCTGTAAACAATAACACGTTGTTATTTTATGTAAAAAAAAAGAGCTGATGCACCTACATCAACGTTTGAGAAAATGAAACATTTTAATGATAATTTCCTCACACCCAATATCATATGTAAACATACTATCATTCGTTTTAGTAATAGAAAGTTTTTCAGTCAATATCATTAAATATGTGCTGTTATTAAAAGTCATATTAAAATCAATTAAGTAAATTGTCTTGATTGAAGCTTTAGATTATGTAAATTTTGTGTGAAGTGAATCGAAATAGAACATAAATAAATCTGCATCATATGCATATTTGGAAAATGCGATAACATTATAAATTGACAATCAATTTCTGATATATTTTTTTTTCCAGAAAAAATTAACATAAATAATCAATCACATCATATAAAACTGTGAAAATGTACTTATATAACTTTTATTACTGTAACCACCTGCTGCTTGACAATCAGATATTTATTATTGTACTTATCAGATTGTTTTTCCTTTGATTGCAAAATAAAAATGAACAACAATAAGGTACTGCTATCTCTGTATCAGTTTTATGTATTGACTGTTTGAGAAATAAATAAATTAAATTGACAAAAAGAGCAAGTAATTAAAAGCGTAACCCATTAAAGTAAAATAAAAATAAATTAAATAACATTGTAAATATTATAGAACAACTTGAACAAAGATATATGATATCCCAGGAAAAAACTGGAACACGACTAGGAATGAAACAATTGTGATACAGAAAAAACGAAAACAATGCAAATACGATCATTACTTTTGTAAAAGAAAAGTGAACAACATGAGCTCCTCCGTCTATAACCCAGGAACGAGAACAGTTGCACATAGAACATTATATATAAAAAAAGTCTACAACCAAGGAAGATTAATAAAAACAAAACTCAGCAACAAACGTGATAACTTTCAGTTTTCCAATAAGCAATTTCCCATTCATCAGTAGCAATATTCCAGCAGCACCAGCGTATGGAGTTTACATTTCAAAACCCATACGTTATTCTGGGGATTGTTTCCACTTACAGTGATTTTCTGTACAGAGCCCAGCTGTTTATTCATACGTTATTCTGGGGATTGTTTCCATTTACAGTGATTTTCTGTACAGAGCCCAGCTGTTTATTCAAAAGCTACTAAAACAATGTTATCTTCCTACTAGGTTGTAGTCATCGCTTCAACATTTCTACGATCGCCATCACAATCTGGTTGACCGTTATGAAATATTCATTACTCAAATGACAATGGATCTTTTCCGTTTTATGTAGATTTTATCTTTCCTCTGTTTCACCGATAAGACTTTTATAGTACTTGACTATTAGTAACACGGCGAGTGTCTTGTAAGAAACAGGAACTGCTTACCATTCCAGAGCACCTGGATTGACCCCAGATTTTTGTCTGTATTGCTCGTCATTTTTTTTAGCTTTCTGTGTTGTGTTTTTGTCTTGCTTGTATTCGTTATATGCCTTGTGTCCAATGTTACTTCTGTCTCAGGGACGAATAAAATTAGATGTTAACTGGGCTTCCCCTGTACTAGTAAAGAAATAAAAACCCATTATAGGTAGAATTTGCTCCTGATCGTACAATAATCAACCTATTTTCTTAATAGATTTACGCTATGTTACCCATGTGATAAAATAAAACTACACAAGATTATAATTGATTACAAAATGAGAATGTTGATTTTTGTATAATTGCTCATAAAATTTACGTTGGGCTTGATGTATCATTTCCTGATTGAAAACATAACTATTTTTCATTAACTAAAATTCATGCATAATTGATATCAGAAAAATGATAGCATAATTGATGTTATTCAATATGAGTCAGTTACAGTGTTATAAACATTTACCATGTACTGGTCTGTGTCCTAAACAGTTGATGATGAAATCTACAATTAAAGAGGTTTCTACTGCAAAATGTTTAATGAATTCTTCATAGGTTTAATTATACAAAGGATGGTCAACAATTCCACCAATATCAACAGAACGAACAACTACCTGCCATCCCATATAATTGAACGCTAAAAGGGGCCACGACATATGCCTGTTGAAATCCATCTCCTAGCTTTGGACCTGCACACAAATGTGACGGATTTAGATAATATCATACACCAATATACTCGTTCTAAATATGTAGCATATTTGAATACCTTATTTTGTAAATTATTGTCGCTCAATCTTGAATTCTTTTATTCTCGTTGTATACATTTTCATTGTTCAGTGAACAGTGGTTGCCTGTCGTATTCCCAATTAATACCAGAAAGTTTATATTGAAATACATGTATATTGTAATAGAATTTGTAAAAATAAAATGACATTACTGCATTTACAATCTTATATTTCTCACACATTGAGTTATTACTCAATCTTAAGTTTTCTGTGTAGTGTTTTGTGAACCATTGTTTGTCCTGTTGTCTTGTTTCTTCTGTCCATTGTAATTTTGTCTTGTTTATTCTGTTCATTGTAATTTTGTCTTGTTTCTTCTGTCCATTGTAAGTTTGTCTTGTTTATTCTGTTCATTGTAATTTTGTCTTGTTTCTTCTGTCCATTGTAATTTGTCTTGTTTCTTCTGTCCATTGTAATGTTGTCTTGTTTCTTCTGTCCATTGTAA
>MJUT01015281.1:1161789-1201592 GCA_002080005.1 Gigantidas platifrons | reverse complement strand
TTTGTCTTGTTTCTTCTGTCCATTGTAAGTTTGTCTTGTTTCTTCTGTCCATTGTAATTTTGTCTTGTTTCTTCTGTCCATTGTAGTTTTGTCTTGTTTCTTCTGTCCATTGTAACTTTGTATTGTTTCTTCTGTCCATTGTAATTTTGTCTTGTTTCTTCTGTCCATTGTAATTTCCGTTCTTCGATTTACGGCTTCTGATTACCCTTTTGGTATCTTTTTCAAACTGTTCTTGCTTTGATTTGAATTAAACATTTTAAGCATTAAATAAATTGTTGATAAAAGTTGTTGGACATATTTAACTGCGATGACTCACCAATGTTGACATGGACATTTAATCTAACCAGAATATATTAACACAAATATCAATGATTTATGTCAAAAACAATGGCTGACGATTAATTTGTATAATTCAATAATTTGTTTATTTTCCACATCAACTAGAATTGAAAACGTCAGCGCTTTTTATGACTGATTTCAACACATGTTGCCAAAAAAATGTAAAACAATGGATTGAACCTGTAACATAGTGGAATATTGAATAATTACATATGCTTTCTCTTTCGCGTACAATCTATGTATTAAAATACTCCGAGGGCAATGCACGGGATAAGAAGACTGCAAAAAAAAAAATTTGCAAAAACAAAAACAAAACAAAACAACAATACAACAGCAGAAAACTAGATACGGTTGCTTACTTACATGTAGCCATGTATGACTGAGTGGCATGATGGTTACTTTGTTTGGAGGAAAAATCACGATGAGTTGTAAATGAATCATACAGAAAACCACACTAATGGCAGAATACAGATAACATGCACATCATGTCTAACATGTCATTTTAAGATATTGTTGGCACCAGCTTCAGATGACAAACACATTTGTTCCACATGCTAATACCATACTTTTAATAACTGAGTTTAACCCCGGTTTTTAGTGGGGTTCGTGTTGATCGATCTTTAGTTTTATATGTATGTTTTATCGATCGTTGTTTGTCCTTTTGTACTTGTTCTTTTGACCATTGTGTTGTCTGCTCTTCTTCGATTATACAGATTCTGATTACCACTTTGGTATCTTCAAACTCTTATTGCTTTATCAAACCTAAATATGCTTGTTTTTTCTCCATAGAAACAAGGCATATTGACCTTTATAGACTGAATTCCATGCAATTCATTATTGTTTTGCAGTTCATAACTATCACAGTTTAAAAAACATATTGGACTTAAAACATGGCTTAAAATTCACGTAAGGGATAGAATTTAAGCAATCTAGAGCAACCTTCAATTTCTGTTCAACGACTGTGTTCTCGTAGCCACCACTGTGACCGGAATCAGGTATACATTTCCTTTTAAATAGCCACAATGTCTTAGTAAATTTCTCTAATTTTAAAAATAAAAAATGTTTTGACTTTTCCGACTTATGACGTTCAAAATTCAGGAAAAGGAATCCGAGCATATCATAAATTTAGATTTTATCAGATAAAGAAACAAATGTTGGACCAAGCTTTGGCTTCTGTAATAAGAAATGGGAGACGAAGAGAAGTAATTCGCTTGCCAAAAACGGCCGCAAATGCTCTAATCATCATCTTTAGGGCTCTCTATATATAATATGTTTGCTAAATGTTCAGATATTTATGACAGTAATTCAAGCCTAGAACCAATCAACAGCTCCATATACGATATCCATCCTAAAAATAACAAGAACATTGTTTTACCTCTCGTGGAAATCCTGTTGGATACCACGATGCCTGAAATTAACTCTTACAACACAGATTACACTGACCAATCGAACATCATTTTTAATTGGAAATTACATTGGACGACACATTATCTAAGCCCTGTTTTTGTCTATTGGAAATTAACGTGTGTTAATGGAGAAGGGGGGTAAGAAATTTTTTGGTTATGACATGTCTGAGAAATACTGAGAAATACTGAAAGTTTATGTTATATAAAAGTTAGAAATTATTGTATGTGACTTATTTAACTGTTTATTTCATCAATTCCGCATCATTTAATTTCGAAGGTATATTTGGGCCCATAAAACTAGTTGAACCCCCTCCACTTTTATTGTAGTGTCTGGACCAAGCCTATACAGTGAGCGATTATGCACATGTGCGTTAGGGATATCGAATTGGCCTCTGTTTACGATTTTCCAATTGGATGTTGGAAATGTTCTGACGGTGTGGTGTTTTCTGTTTTTTTATTCTGATTCCCAAAGGAATTCGGAATGATTTGTTGACATGTGATAATTATAACAGTCAGACTCTGGTCTCTAGGTAGTTGCTATACATTTTCAGAAATTTGTTTTCATGATCGTTACGTATAAAAAGTGTTTATGCCAGTGCTCCGAAGTACAAACATAAGAAGTCAAGATACATGACCTAAACACTTGATACTTGCCTTTTGTTTGAGAATAATACGAAGCAAATGTTATTGTTGTAGCCCATTAGGTGCTCTGTTTAATATTTTTCTAGTCAATACAAAATCTGTCAACATCCTTTCGTATGAAATTCACTTTTATGCCATAATTCATACAATTCTATGTACATATGAATATGTATATAAATCGATAGCAATTTTATCATAGCGGTTACAAATCGAGGAGTTGTTGATTCTAGATTCGATAATGCGCTTTTTTCGGTTTGATGAAAGGAAGTAATATTGAAAGTACAAAACACTCTTCGTGTCTATAGACATTAATCAAAAATTAAGCACAAAACGAATTAATTTTACTGCCATTATATTTTTTTTTTGTGTAAGTTTGTCTCATGATAATAGCTGAAATACTGCTCAGTAGACGAGGACATCAAACAAACAGTGTATAATTATTAAAGGCTCTAATTATTAGTCATGGCTCAAACCGGTACAGTTTATAAAATAAATCATCTGTAAATTCTGTAGCCATGGGATGGTTTCAGTGTACCACGCCTATTACAGGGTACCGATATTAATAGTGACAACACAATTCCAACACCCTTGTGGCAGACCGGAAATTGGTATGTCATGTTGAGGGTCACGAGTGGCAAGTGGATGATTATATGTATTATATCAAATTTGACCTAGAGCAATAAAACATCTAACCATTGACCCATCCCCGCCGTGCCTCTTTACCAAGATGACTATTTATTGTTTGTAACATGTTGTTGTGGTGATAAAGAAAAGTTTGAAGATTCCAAAGAGGTAACCAGAAGCCGTCATTCGTAGAAGAACGGACAAAAAGACAAGCAATGGTCGACTAAATAATGCACAGAAAACCAAGCATTGAGGTGCACGAACCATACTATAAAACGAAGGTGAACTCAGGTGATCCATAAGAATAACTCTTCCTGCTCACTTGACGTTAAACAACAAGTATTCAATATACAATTTGTTTTTCTTTAAATTTAAACTCTGGTTTGTATTTATATTTTAACATTTAAGACGGTCTATTATGGAATATTTATATTTCTGGTTTCCGTGCATCATCACACTTGTCTTTCCCTAATTTTATAATTGGGTTGCGAAAAATGGCGTTATTAATAGTTTCCGAGAATAAGTTCTACGTTTTCACATTAGCGGAAATTAAAGAAAACATTATTAGTAAACTTGTCTGTTATTATAGCCGTAATTTGATAGTGTACATGTTTAACTTATGTAGAGTTATCTGCTCTTAATAATCTGGATTTTGTTTTTACCATAGAAAGAGTATTTAGCAATTAAAATGTTTATAATAAGATTTTTATTACGTTTTCTATCTTAATGCTATTTTTTACAATCTTGAGAATTGATTTTTCATCTTATTTCACGCATAATACAAAACACGTTATAAAATATAATTAAAATGTTTTTCAACCATCATATGAGACAATTACGATCAATGTGTCAATAAACGTTAGAGAAGACAGAACACGTGTTAACACAAATAACGTAAATAAGACATGAACAACAGGACAACATAATAAAATCTAAAAAGATGAGCAACACGGACACCGCCAAAAACAGGGGTGAGCCCAGGTGCTCGGGAAAGGTAGGCAGTTTCTGCTTCTTATAAGACGCACACCGTGTTACTGATATATACAGTCAAGTCCCGTAAAAGTCCTGGCAGTGATAAATGAAAGAAAACATTTACGTAAAAAGTAAAAGATCCATTGTCATTTGAGATATGGATATATCGCAACGGTCAAACAGATCGTGATGACGACCGTAGAATTTTTGTAGCGATGACTTCAACCTAGAAACAAAATAGCCTTGTTTGAGTAGCTTTTGCGACAGCAGCTGAGCTCTGTCCAGAAAATCACTGAAACGATCACAATATCTAGAATAACGTATGAGTAGTTAAATGTAAACTCCATATTCTGGTGATGCTGGAATATTGTTACTGATGAAAGGGAAGTTGACTATTGGAAAGTGAAGTCATCGTAGATTGTCGTAAAGTTTTGTTAACTTTTGATGTCAATACTATTTTTTTTTTTATTTCATATCACAACGGAAGCGCCTTAAGTATATTTATATAAAGTAAGGTTTTAAAAATTTTCATAAAAATTATTTCTGATATGGCACTTCAATATGTGGTGTATAATAGGACGTGACAGACATTTTGGTCCTAAATAAGTGTAGACATACAGTTGCGCAGAAACAACAAATAAGTGATGTTTGCTTTCAGAGAGTTTCCTTTTACATCTAAAGCATATTTCATCTTTTGTAGAGTTTTCTTTATATCTAAAGTATACGATATAGTATTTTAAGTAATAAATAGAATCGACCAATTACATAGATATAGTGTTGCATGAATGAATGCCATAAAACATTAAAGAAGGACAATAATGGATTCCCAGCTTCATTTAATATGCATTGTACCTTTAAACAGGCTATTCAATCATTGAAATCAATACAAACGTGTTCGTCTATTTTTACAGATAGCATAACTTCTTAAATAATTAATATGTCATATTTTCTCCGCTACATGGTACATCCCTTTCGAAAGTGACGTCAACTTGTGTACAAGGAATCAAATCCACAACTCTCCCTAGGACGGCACGTAAATGAGTATCTCGTGCATGGAAAATTGCAGTTACTCATAATGAACAATAGTTTTTAGGTGTTACCATTGCAATGAAACATACCTTCTCGACCCTGTCCTTTACAACCATTTTTCAAATTTATTTTTTCAAACCCGAATCACATGACCTTACGGTCAAACATTATCCAACCAGATCACATGGTATGTTGGATACAATATTCTGATTGACTGTTTTGCAAGTACAAATCCAAACATCGTGCACAAACAAAGGCATGGTTTTAACGTATCTGTTATAATATGCAGATTTAATGGATGGCATGCTCCTCATGAATCAGACTAATTTTTAATTGTAACGAATACTAACCAGAATTATAATATTATTTCTATATAAAATTTGATATGTTTTCTATTTTAGGGCAGTACCTGTTTATGTTCTCCTACTGATTGGAATGGTAGGCTTACCATTATTTATGTATTTGGTGCCATCCTGCACAGTTTTTGCCTGGCTCCTAATAGATTTATTACTGATGGGCTGGTGTATGGGATGTATAGACTGTGTAGCTAATCTTAGAATGATTATGAGATTTGGGACCAATGTCACACCATTCTTACAGGTGAGATAATTACTGAATATACATCTTTTATGAGAGGTTATTTCAACCGAATGATTTTGTTTACGTCTCGGTATTGTACATTACTTAAACAGCTTGCTGCAATAACGCCATAGGGTGATATCTAAAATAACCTATCTAGGTAACTTGTTTCGTAGAACTTTTTGTAGATATTTTTATCAACAAGGAGACTAATGCCATTAGAGTACAGTATTAAATATTCATGTAAAAACCTATAATCAGACGATGTCTTTGTAATAAGACTACATGGATGTCTAGAATTCTATTTTTACACATGACAATATTGGATATAATTAATTATTCATGCATTTAGAAATACCAAGGTAATAACATAATACTTAATGAATATTGGAAGGAATAATAGTAAAGCACCATTAAAATATATCTGTAATTTATATGAATATGAATTTAGTCCAATTGACCGTATTCTACCAAACACACATTAATATTGAATCCCTTGGGCTGTTTTGGACAGAAGACCGACATTTTTCAGAAATTCATTTCCACTGACGTCGTAATAATATTGAAGTTTCATTAGTAAAACAATAAAATGGCTGATATCTAATTTAGTGCACAGGTGTCGTGGTTCTAGAATAACATTCATCGGGTAGGCGCGTAGTCAAAACATTGAAAAGCTAAATAACGCAAGTTTTTGAAGCATATAGACCAAAGTGGCATAAACAGCATAGCAAAAATCAGTTATGGTCACCTATACCTCAGGGAGGTTGACCTTGGTTAGAACGAATCAACAATAGCAATAATGTCTCATCCCACATATTTAACTGCTAATTCACACCAATTAAGAATGACCTAAATAATGGCCAATAACATTTTCTTTTTTCTGATGAAAACACATAACAAACCCGTCTATTTTAAGTTAGAGGTAAAAACAGTTGTTTTTATCCAATTTGTTGGCATTTGATACAAATATTGCCTGGTTGGGTGCTTAACGCAAACTCCAACAATAGTTGAGCTATATCATGGCGCGAATTTATGATATTTAGAAATTTGAAATAAAAACTAGAAATGAAAAGGTATGGTAATAAAATTAGACATTGCACACCAGTGATACAATTACACCTAACAATGCCTTCAAAGAAGAAATTTGTTTTACAAATACTTATCCATCAAAACATAAAATTATATAGCAAGCGACATTTGTGAAATAGTTAAAAGAGCCGATTGTATAGAAAACTTTGGCATCAATATCATATTCTCCTATATCCCTGTATCTCTCACCTAAAAATAAACAAAACTTATCCCTTATATATTTCTGTTGACACAATGCCTTTTGGTAGAAAGATATAATGCTGACACAATTAAAATGCTTACTCATTACTTTTCACAGAAAACCGCGAAAGATAGAATTATAAATTACATAACAGACAAAAAGAACATAATAGCTCAGTCAACGCCTTAAAATTACAATTATCATTTTGCTAGCAGACAGAAATGATAAAAAATACAAAGACTAATGATTTTTCTTACATCAAGCTGAAGGCTAAAATGTTGGTTTATATTCTTGTTGTGGAAATAAACTGCATTTACTCGCCATACTAAAAAAAAAAATAAGCCAATTTATTTTACAGACATTGTTCCGAGGTAAAAATCTCGTCGCAATATGAAGATGTACTTAGTAGAATCTAATTTTTATGAACATCTATGAAAGATTACATTTTGCTTTTAAAGGGGTATTTCCTATAATAAGTTTATTTTAGACGTTTATCCCGACCAATCATATTAAGATGAAGTATTTCATCCTCTCACCAGTTTACACTTATCTGGCATCAACTGATCAGATGAGATCTATTTCATATATGATTGACTTGGAGGTGCATTGATTTGACAGAGTTCGGAGATATGTTATAGCTTTAAGTGGAATTCTATGCACCATCAATGGCCTTAACGTCAGTCTTCCAGACCATGGTTAATTCCCAGTCAATTCCCATGGCATTGACAATTAACACTACTATTCCCATTGGCTATCTAAATAAGAATAGCAGAAATGTTAGTAATGTTAGTAAAGAAAAATCTATAGTAAAATGGAGACATAAATTCGGCGATATATGCCTCCTGATACCAATCTATGTTTACGATTTCATCAACCTACAATATAAAGATTCATTTTATACCAGATCTAAAGAGGAATAAAAACCAAGTGACAAAATTTAGTTTCGTAATCTTGTTACGGCAAACTTTCAACACAGTGAACATTACACTTACTTGTCTGGATGGACATGCATTATATTCATAAACAGAGCTTTTCATTGCTACATAACATAGACACATCTTTAGTTATTTTGTTAAGATAAACGAACACTTATTTAAATACAGAATGCTGAAAAAACCTTTATTTGATCATTTCTGATTGATTTGCTATTTTCGTGTCTACTTTTCAGGCAATGCACTTTTTCTATGGCTTAGGTGGTTTCATCAGTCCAATGATAGCCTCTCCGTTTATAGTCAACATTGATTGTACCTCATTGGTAGAAGGTATTAATACTCCAGCAGACCAGGCTAAAATCAACAGAGCTCAACATCTAAGTAACTCTAGAACAGCCTTTGTTATCTTAGGAAGTGTTCAGGTAAAGTGACATAATATTCCATAATTTTGAGTAGCAACCAGTATTGACCTCTAGTTGGTCGTAGGAGGACTCATGTCTTGTATACATTATTTGTGTTTGTTTCCATATAGTGGTGTCCAACGCATATTGTGTTGTGTTTTCTGTTTTGTTTGTGTTCTTCTTGTGTCTTGTGTACCCTATGTTGCCAGTTTCTCTGGCTTGTCCGTTCTTGAACATTCGGTTTCTCTTCCGTTTATTTTCTAATAAAAATTTAACTATCGTATACATATAATACAAATACGTTCACAGATAGACCAGATTGTCTGTAGGACTAAGTGATATACCGGTAATAGTCTATATATTGGCCTAACAACCAATATTAAAATTTTACTAAAACTGCAACTATCGTATATGTATATTACAAATATGGTGCACAAATATAGTCCTTAGGACTGTGTGATATAACTTTCATAGATTTGCAATATAACAAATATATTTCCCTACATTCTAATAAAAATGCAACTATCGTATATATGTATTGCATATATGTTGCTCATCTTTTAAGTTTTTTGTATTGTCCTATTACATGTTATTACGTTCTGCGTACTGTGTGGTGATGTCCGCAACGATTTCCGCATAAAAACGATGTTCGGTTCATCTTTACCTCCAGTTGTTTGTAGGAGAGCACATGTCCTATTTACGTTATTTGTGTTTGTTTACGTATAGTCGTGTCTAAGGCACACTGTGTTGTGTTTTTGTTTTGTTTTTCTTCATCTTCGTACCCTATGTTGCCAGTTTCTCTGGATTGTACATTTGATTGCCCATTCGGTATTGTCTGACGTTTATTTGATAGTTAGTGATATAATATTCCATTAATTTGCCTTATAGCCAATATAGTCCTGCTTTCCAATAAAGATACAAGTATAGTATACCTATAATGCAAATACGTTCTAGTCAGATAGAACAGATAGTCAGTAGAACAGATAGTCAGATAGAACAGATAGTCAGATAGAACAGATAGTCAGATAGAACAGATAGTCAGTAGAACAGATAGTCAGATAGAACAGATAGTCAGATATAACAGATAGTCAGTAGAACAGATAGTCAGTAGAACAGATAGTCAGTAGAACAGATAGTCAGATAGAACAGATAGTCAGTAGAACAGATAGTCAGATAGAACAGATAGTCAGATAGAACAGATAGTCAGTAGAACAGATAGTCAGATAGAACAGATAGTCAGATAGAACAGATAGTCAGTAGGACAGATAGTCAGATAGAACAGATAGTCAGTAGGAATACTAAAACAATTCTCGTTTGGTTTTGTGTAAATAATTCATGAAATTGATCTCACAATTGATTATCAAATTAGCGTAAATAAGTCATAATTCCCAGAGAATATCTTCTATCACGCATTTTGATACAATATAAAGGCCTGAGGGAAAATAACACTTTCTTAGATAGAAAACAACGCATGTACCAACACTATGAATTTCTCTGTTTGTCCTACGCTACGAATATTGACCTGTATATTTGACCGTTCATCTGAATTTCTTGTCACGTGTTTGAATTTATAAATTAAATTCTTTCGAAATTAATAGAAGAACTACCAAATGGGAATCAGTTCGGTTATAATGCTGAGAACATAATTTGTGGCAATCTATTTGATACGGGCAAGAGTGTAAAATAGAATATTCAACCATATTTATTTCTGTTAAAGATTTGGTTTTCTGTCGTACAATAAGATTTTATAGGCAACGAAAACGAAGTCTGGGTGTTCAAATTTACATCTAACTATTCAGATTAATTTATCAATATTTGGTATTGTATGTAAATATGACATGTGAAAATGGTATATTATAATGGGTATAATAGTCAGATTTACACCTACCTGTAGGGCGCTCATTAAAGAGGTATACATTTATCTAAAGGGCATACCTTATATGGTTAGTAAGAAAGGATATGGATGTAAGTGGACATGATAGGCTATCCAACATTACACTTAGATACAAATGAAAGTAAAGGAACAGCTCATCCATTGCTGTTCTACATTTTAAAGTCACAGTATGGATAACTCATCTCTTCAATGAACGTGAAACGTCCCCTAGATTGCAGTTGAGCAATAATTTCTTGTCGATAAACGCGCTATTGCTGGCATCTTTATCATTTAAATGTTTAGTGTATATAATTTAAGCCCATATACGGAGCTACCAACAACAATACAAACGGGTAAAGTTGTATATACATCTAAGTGTACGCTATACCTTACATATCTACCTGTAGGGTCTATCCTAAGAGGTATAGTACATCTACCTGTAGGGTCTATCCTAAGAGGTATATTACATCTACCTGAAGGGTCGCCTACCTTACAGGGATATGATCGTTGGATTTACATCTACCTATGAGGTCAATACGAAGAGGCGTAGTAAATCTACATGTTGGGTATATCCTAAGAGGTATAGTACATCTACCTGTAAGGTATATCCTAAGGGGTATAGTAGATCTACCTGTAGGGTCGCCTACCTTACAGGGATATGGTTGTTGGATTTACATCTACCTGTGAGGTCAATACGAAGAGGCGTAGTAAATCTACATGTTGGGTATATCCTAAGAGGTATAGTACATCTACCTGTAAGGTATATCCTAAGAGGTATAGTACATCTACCTGTAAGGTATATCCTAAGGGGTATAGTAGATCTACCTGTAGGGTCGCCTACCTTACAGGGATATGGTTGTTGGATGTACATCCATCTGAAATGTTTATCCTGCGGGATGTGATACATCTAACTGTAGGGAAATGTCTTGTCCAAACCGCTTTTCTTGATCGAAACATAATTATATGTTAATAATTATACTATAATTACAACTTGCAGCTGTTAATCACGTTTATTGTTGTGACTGTGGTTATCCTGGAGAAGATGAATATAATAAAGACTGGTGCTGCAGTGTCCCAATCAACAAGTCAACACTCCCTTCACTCTGTGGCTTCAGAAAAAGGTAGGAATAGATACATAACGTACGACAGACCGAACCCCGTAATAAGCCTCAAATATATTAACACGCCAGTTTTTCGAGTTTTTGGTTTTATTCAACTCGAACATCAAATAAGACGTAAAAGAGAACAACAAAATCAGCCTCGTATTCTTATCAATAAAAAATATCTTTCTGGAAAAACAATTTTTTTAATATCTGATTGAAAATCAACACATTGCTTTTTTTTTTATTTAACACGAACACCACATAAGACATAAAAACACCAACCTGGAATTCTTATGAATAAACATTTATTATCTTTCTGGAAAAACATTTTTTTTCTTCATATTTGATCAAAAATCAACACATTGCAGGTTTGAAATGCTGTATAAATGTATTGAAGCAAAACAGCAAAAGGTTTGATCGAAAATCAACACATTGCAGGTTCGAAATGCTGTATAAATGTATTGAAGCAAAACAGCAAAAGGTTTGATGGAGTGTGAACATCCCAGAGTTTTCCTTTGAGATAAAAACATGTCATATAATATAAAATAACATCTACAAAAATCTTCTTTTAAGTATAATATATTGATGTTTGTTGTAACAGATGTCTTCATTTCCCTCCATCCTTTATTAATTCATAACAAAACCATTTTTATAAAGATGTGTTCTTATACTGAAAAAAGAAAAATAATTAAGAAAGAAATTTCCAACAGGGAAAAAACATCAATAATTTCAAATTTCATATTACGAGACCAGAATGTATTGAAAATCATTAAATATTTATGACAAATTCCTGAGAGAAAATTGAAAATCATACAGATCAAGGGTACCAACGACAATATTAAAATCACAAAAAAATATAAACGTACAATCTGTTACAGAAGTAGTTATAATAAAAATAGTCAAAGAGGAGTTTGAAGATACCAAAGGGGTGATCAGAATCTGTAAGATACCAAAGGGGTAATCAGAATCTGTAAATCTAAGACGAACAGACAACACAATGGCCAAAAGATACCAAAGGGGTAATCAGAATCTGTAAGATACCAAAGGGGTAATCAGAATCTGTAAATCGAGGAACCTGTTTTGATAAGGTCCTTATTTTACACTAAATCTATATTACAGAAAACGTTAGTTGGTATCACAAATTGTACACTGTCTGCTTTAGTCTGTAATTATTTATAAATAAGGATTGTCGTTATTGCTCATATATGGGTTATGTTGATTACATTGATCACCTAGCATCAAGTATCAGGAAACGTTCTGCATTTTGATATATTAAAAAAAAACCCTGACTAGACCGATTGGTTGTAATGTGTGATATGGGTGTTCAACGCCAATATTTGAAAACAATCAGTTATATCATGGAAGTCAATTCCGTTAGAAGAAGTGGAATTACCCCGTGAACAAAAAGGTCTGCCTGGAATCATTGATAAACTTTATCACACACAATCGTATAGAGTACACCTCTCAAGGGGCTGTTATTGAAATCACAACTTTAATAGTGATATAAACAGAATGTAGATGTGCACACAAATTATTCATTTTATTTCGTTCTGACATCCAAGCAACACATACGTATCGCAGACACTAGATAGACCCAAAATTCTACACGTATGATCTATGGATGTTTCTTGTATGAGTGTTTCCTTTACCACCGACAAGACATTTACCTTACTTAGCTTTACTTAACACGACAGTTGTCTTATAAGGAGATGGAACTGCTTAGCCTGGGTTCACTCCAGGTTTTTTTTTTATTTATTATAATGTCCGTGATGCTCATCATTCTGTGTTATGTTGTGTTGTGTCTGAAAGGAGAGGCTGCATAAAATTAGTTTAACAGTCTTATTTTTATTTAAATTTCTATACCAAATCAAGAGTGAGCAGTCATGTATATGTGTCTGTTTTTAAGATTTTCGTATTTGATTTAGTTCTGTTCTGACGGTGTGGTATTTTTAATTTCATATTCATCATTGAAGCTTAATGTAATTATTATTAGAAGTAAGGTTCACCTCTCTCTGTTGCAGAAATAACTTTAGCCGATTTTGGTTATCCTGTGTAGGCCCTTTGATTTTCTGCTCCCAAAGCGACTTTTCAATTATTTTGTTTTCCAGTCCTTATACTTCTAATGTACCTCAATAAGGTTATTCTAGAAACGCGTCGTGTACACCACACCAGATAACAACATTTGTTATCTCAAATTTTGCTGTAACAAATTTTAATTGCAAAGCTTTTTCAAAAGGTTACACGGTGTTTAAATTCGACATTTGAAATTCACAATATTATATAATAAAATATCAAATACCATTAATACATGTACCAGACATTTATAAAGAAAATCATCCACAAGAATGATCAAATGTTAATACTGTACTAAAAACATTGTTATATTGAAAAGAACAAGATTCATAATAAATAAAACATAAAACATCATACACGAAAAATGAGGAAAGATAAACAAAAGTGAATAATGAATTCCATTCCTATTTCAATTATTTTGCAATATTATTTAAATTAGATGTTTGATGTATTTAGTTTTGATCTTGGTGATTCACTAACAATTAACAACTATGGTATAATATCAAGTAACATGTCATTCTAATGTGACCGTCCAATCGTATGTAAAACAGCGCGATGTATTGACCAATCGATCAGTGTATTCTCTGTTCTATATACTCCAGGATTTGGTAGGCTTATCGCCGATTGGTTGATTGAAAGTACATTGTATTAATCCTGACGTGACCATATACTTTGTGTAAAAAAGATCCAACACACATTTTATTATAAGTAGACTTATTTGTTTTGAGATAGTAGTTTTCATGCTCCCCAAAACTATTTTTGATAATTTGGCTTTCTTTTCTTTTAACTTTGAGTGTACCTGATTAAGGATATCTCAGAAACGTGTCGTGCTCACTAAATTAGATATCTACGTTTTCATTCTAAGGACTAAGCAAGCTGTGTTATATTAATTTATATGATAAATATGATGTAGTTCTTATGTGTTTTGCTTATTTGATGTGGCATTGTACTAGGATTTTAACTTTTCCACCAATTCTTGAAACCACAATTCAATTGATACTTTCATATATGATAGTTTTTTTTAAAAACATTGGAAATACTATAGAATATAAACTAATTCAAATGTACTTTACTTCCGGTGGGACATCGTGTTGTCTGAGCTTTTGGTCTTGTTTTTATAGTTTTTATGCTTGTACCCTTGTTGTTTTTCTATCAAAATATCATTTCAGTATCTCATGTTTGTCTCAGTTCACATCGAAGCTTTTGTGGACATCGCATGGAGTCATTTATCTGTTAACTTTTCAAATCTAATCTTCTCATGTGAATTTACTGCAATTGAGTCGAACCTTCATTAGAATGATCTGTGGATGGTTATAAAAATTAATTCTTCATTCTGCTCAACCGAAGTGCAACATTAACCCCCAGGGAATAAACCTGTCTGCTTGGTTGAAATATAAAAAAGATAAAACAGTTGGAATGTTTGTTTAAAGCAAATGTTTCCCATTTTTCAACAGATTATTAATTTATATTTCAAATGCGTGCACTATTATACCGATATATTTCGAAAAAAGACGGCGCACTATAGCTGCTTCGGAAGGCTAATTTGTTCTTCCATACCCAACTCTTCACACGTTTCCTATGGCAGTCAAAAGTGGTTGTTTCGGCAGGCGCCTTTCTGAATAGTTTATTTAAAATATTGTTAAACTTGTTCGCTTCCTGAAAGTGCATGCACGATTTTCCATTGTCTGTTAAACAACAAACAATAATTCAATGATATAATTGTTGTATTACATGACAGAATTCTTGCATACAGTTATAAAATTTGAATTGATATACCTTTTTACATTGCATAATATTGTGATATGATAGATAATTAATTATATCAAGGATAAATGTCAATGCAAAATACCATTTAAACTGAGACAATTCAATACCGGTATTTGCAAACATTATTACTCGTCTTTGTATATTTTATGAAGGTTAATTAAAAAAAAAAATTACAAACGCTTCAGAAATATCGTTATTTGAAAATAATAATCTAATATTATCCAGAATTATATATCTGTAAATCAAACCAATAATATTTCTTCAAGCAGGAGACTTTGAAAGCGATGAATGTCATCCTTTAGTTAGTGGTGATAATTCAGACTCTGAAAATGATCAGGAATCAAGTATCTTTGTAGATAAAGACTGTAAGTTTTGTGTGGATGGTTTTCTGATGTATGAAAGCATGGGTGGATTGGCTGTTATTTAACGTTATCTTGTGATTACCATCTTCTTGGAACTTCCTATCCTTCCGGAGCACCAAAGTTATCTCCCGTGGGATCTGTATTGTTTAATCGTATGTTTTCTCTGCAGTGTTTTCTCGACCATTAGTTGTCTGTTCATCATTTTTCTATTGGTCATTATAATGTTTGTCCTTCGACTTGCGGCTTCTCATTTCCATTTTGCTATCTGCACTCTATTCTTGATAACAATGCAAATCAGTATGCAGGTCAAACATTTCTATTTTTACCCTTGCTATTTTCTTGTCATATAATCCCCTAATAACGTTGTGTTATTATGGCCGTTAAAAGATGTAGCCGTGAATTTTCTTGTATTAGTTTTAGTCAACTTCTTTTAAGGGATAAAGTTAATACATATAATAATTGGATTGATGCAATCAGTGCATATCCCCACTAAAATTGTGAGTTTGAATCCCGCTCATGACGAGGTGTACTCGATACAATGATAAAGTTTGTGTTACAGGTTGGTTGTTTTCACCGGTTTCCTCCCCCAAAAGAACTGATATATGGTTGAAAGTGGCGTTAAACACCATAACCATAACTTAGCCCACTATGTGAGAAATCTGTATTTAATTTACATTGAGCTGCATAATACTCTTAGCATTTCGAAAAAGAGAGATTTTTATTTTTTTCTTAAAAAAAGGTAACCGCGACCACATATTTATAATTTGAAAACATTCGTTAACAAAATAGAATCCGTTTCCCCCTTAAATGATAGTAAAAAGCCTACATTATATTATAAGTTTTATGACCCGGAAATACAAAGACACTTTATAATCAATAACGGTTTGGATGTAGATTATTGATATACTTGTAATTACTTGAGATAAAATTCTGCTTTAAAGCCAGATAGATTTATGACAGTTCAATTAAATAGCAAGGTTAAACTAGTTATATCTGACAATGCCACCACACCTCACACAAATGAAAAACTCCACTGCTTTGTACACTGATTATAACTCAACAATACAACAATATAAACTAATGATTGATTGATGTTTAACGTCAGAATTCCATCAATATTCAATACGATAATAGGTAAACAAACATATATGTCAATGTGGCAATGTATGAATGTGATGGAATATGGATAGATGCTTAGATTGCAACATCGAAAAGGGGAGATGATGGGTATGATCGGAAAATGTTTGCTTGCAACGGGCAATACAGAGCGTGTCCAACAACAAGCAAACAAACGAAAACAAAACGAGGGAAAAAATTGAAGTTATCGTGTATCTCATTATTGAAACACAACAAGCAGATTCCCATTCAGAGAAACTAGGTTTTATTTCTATACTCCACATTTCCATGGATATTGCATAAGCATGTTGCCTGGCTTGGCATATGTGGCGGAATAATACCGCTTATTTTGATTCCACTTTGATAGCTAGATTGCATGCTTATAAACATTTGCAAACTAGAAAGGTACATATATGATGATTTATTGAAACCATCATATATTATCTTCAACATACAAAAGGAAGTTCAGTGAATGGTTTTGACGATAACTTTCTACTATAGATAAAACAAATACTTATATATATATATATACAGTATATAAGGGTAATAACAAAATTACCGAACTCCGAATGGAAAGTCAAAACGCATAAGTATATAAACAGACAAAAGCAGTCAACAACCGGAAAACTGGGGAAAATCGTAATGACCCTGACTTGGTGCAGGCATTTCCAGAGAAATGGTGGGTTGAATCAGATTTTACGGCTTACATACAGAAATAAGACTGTAACAAAACAAACTTACCAATTGTACAAACTATAAAACTAGATTTTGTTTTGGTGTCAAATCTTCTTTGACATCTTATAATTTCTGAATAGTGCATATTTAAGTACAAAACTATTATATGTACATTACCAATCTTTTAAACAAAGTCACGACGGGTGTCACTAGTGGAACAGCAACTGCCAACCTATCCGGAGCACATAAGCTCACCCCTGGTTTATAGTGAGGTTCGTGATGCTCAATCTTTACATTTCTGTGTAGTGCAATGTAGATACTTGATTGCCTCTTGTTGCCTCTTGTTGCCTCTTGGCCACTTCTTTGACTTACGGCTTCTGGTTACCTCTTTGTTGTTTGCCCTTTTGTTCTTTTCTATACCATTTTATTGTCCGTCCTATTTCGATTTGTGGCTTCTGATTGCCCCTTTGGTGTCTTCAATGCTGGATTCTTCAATCTTTGCATCGTCTCCCTGTGTAATAGTATAATCTGTTACTTCTACCAAATACTGACGGCATGATAATAACGTATCTATAAAGGTGCTGGTCATAATAAATGCAATAATCAACGGTGTGGGTTGTTCAAATCACGCTCAGGAAAAGAACAAAAATATCAGCTCAATATAATTCATCGTCTGCAATAGTTTGTAAATTATTAAATTAATTTGCTGACCGACTAATAAAAAAAATCAAATTATACCTTAACAGGCTGCATTATGTCTGTCCTCAGAATCACTATACATCTCGGTTATTAAAAACTATATTTTTTATATAGCGGATTTAACTGGAGATTTTAGTTCAATCGTGTATCATTCAACCTTGAATTCGAAATTTTGCTCAGTGCTCTATTAACAAGCAAATGCAACCGTTAATCAATCATCATATCGAGAGCAAGTTACCTTCCAATGATGATGTCCGCTTTGCACTTCAACAGCAAGCTTGAATTTTTATAATGCTAGTCCAATGAAACAATAGTCCACAGATAGACGTGTCGTTCCATCCTCACACATTATCCTAAATAAATGCCAACTGGTATTTTTTCTTCATTGTTCTTGCATGGAATATAAGCAGCAAATGCAAAATTATAATCGTTGGCTTGTTTCGACTAACGATCAACTCCACTCGAAGATCGCATGCTAACCAATACACGACAGAGGCTGTCTTTGCATATTCTATCTAAATTATGAAAATAGCGAAATGCTGCTTGCAAATTCTATCAGCGGAATTTATAGGAGTGACAATGAAATCATAAGAATTGTTCGGTTGTAATCAAGACTATATGTAGTCAACGACCATTTTGATTTGTGACCACTTGTCCTCTGTCCATCAACTAACACTTGAAAGTTTCCCAGAAAGAAATAGTGAACCACTAGGACAAGACATAATTATGTAGAGTCTTGTGATCTATTAAACAACCATATATATATGGTCTGTACACAAATGCTTGGTAAATTTAAACATTTAAAGGTATAGATTAAAAAACCTTTTTTTTTCTAAATTAGGAATTTTTTGGTAGATTTTAAAAAGCATGTAATGTTTTTATCAAATATATTTTTAATTTGGAAATGTTTGGTAGATTTTATAAAGCATTTACTGTTTATATCAAATATATTTTACAAATCATATGTGAAACGAACATAGCAATAGTTACTGTCATAGACAATACAAGTCTTTTAAGAGCTAAGACATACTCAAATGATACAATACAATATTTATATTGTTTAAATGTTATTCATCCACATGCTTCATTCATTCAACATGTTTACAGCAATATCAAGTTCAGATATTGTAACACCAGCATGACTAGACACAGACTAATTATTAATCTAATATTTACTGTATATTCGGATCAATTACAAATTATTAAATTTATTTGATTATCCAAATAATTTATATTGATATTTTAGATGACAGAGGTGGTGTCAGTTTGAAGCATATTATCATCATCACCATGGTAACTTCAGCCTCCTTGTTTATTTATGATGGAATACAGGTAATATTTAAATAAAGTTAATGGTGGCAAACATAGTTAATGTTCTTGATTAACATTAGTGTGTTTGTTATTATAACATATAGAAACAAGGGGAGCAAATATATCCGATTTTAATAAAAATGTAAATCGATATTTCCTTACAATATAGGTTGTCAGTTACCTGCTCATGTTTGATATTTTTTTCTCACTGCTTAAATGTAATTATATACTATGACAGAAACGTGTTCAGTTTCTAATATTATTTTGTCCTCTTTTAAAGTTGTATGTGTGTCATGTTTTATGTAGCTGTAATATTATACAGTGAGGTCAGTGCCAGGATTTGTCTATGAGGACGTAGTCCTAGGTTCAAATGCGTTTTATCTGGTCAATAAATACTGGCATTGACCGATATTAAAATGGAATAACTGTTTTATTAATCAATTATTATATGACTTTATTGTTTAATATATTGTGCAAAATAAATGAAACAACCGAGCAATATGGACAATTTTATGCAAATATTCCATGTGATTGTGGTCAATATACAAGAATATTTTCCCGAGGTACCTTGAATTACATGGATGTGTTATATTGCGCGACGCCAACGGCAGAGGGTAATATAACACATCAATGCAATTCAAGGTACCGAGGGAAAATGTTTTGGTATATTGACCACAGTCACATCAAATATTTGCTATATTATATTTTAATAGTAAAATAATTAATCAAAACTATATCAATTGTAATTGTCGTCAATATTTAATTATAATTCTTGCAGATTACAAACTCCCATGTGTTCAATTGCTAATTCAGTTTCCATATTCTATTTTGTAAGATGGAAATTATTTTATCAAATCAGCAGTATTAAATATTAGTTGCTTTTAGTGCCATAAAAGATTACGTCATGTTGCCAAAAGAATGTTCATTATTTTTTAACAAATTTTCTATGTATTTCTGTTTTTCAGTCTTCTTTTGGAGATTACATCTATTCTTTCGCTGAGAAAAGTATTAAGGGATTAAGAAAAGATGAGGGTGCACAACTGAACGCCTGCTTTTGGGTATTTATTGATTAACTAGTTTATGCTCATTATAGGTAATGTTGAAATATCTAAGACACTTCATTCTGTATTAAGTTGATGGAGTTATTTTGATCCTGAACATTTTGGTGTCATGTATGCTCATTTGTAACGGGCGAAACTTGGGATTTATTTTTGTCAGGTCAACACGAATTCTCAGAAAAAAAAACGGTTAAAGAAACGAGGTGCTCATGTCGAGAAATCACCTCCAAACACACACAAAGAACACATTCTTTAAGCAGAAAACAGCACCAAATATAAACACAAATATGACACACACCAACTCACTAGGAAAAATACAATTGCGAAAAATATTCTTAAAGTTGCAGTCAAGCATATTCTTTATATCGAGTTATAAAAGGGTGATATCAATCAGGAAAACGAATGTCTTCAATATATAATGGAAAGGGGAATAACGCACACAAAACAAAACTATTTACGCTAAAATTATACAGGGTGAGCTACTGTTAACTATGTATAAGAAAAAAAAACTATTGAGTGGACACTAGAAAATGAAAGCGTCCAATTACATTAAAATACATATATTAATATCTTTCTCACCATCATTGTTACATTGTTGAATTTGATGATACCTGATAAAAGTTATTACAGAAACTCGTTGTGCAAACTAAATTAGATATCTGTTTTTTTTTAATTACAGGGGTTATTTGCTCTTGGTCGGTTGATAGCCATTCCACTTGCCACAAGACTAACAGCTTTATTTATGTTGTCTATAAATTTAGTAAGTATAAAAATTGTAAGGAAAAGACGCTTATGGAAAATTAACTCCACTTGTAGTGAAAATATCTACTTCTGAAAACGGGATAATAATCATATACAACAAATTACAATACTGTTGTCCAGTTCTTTATAAGGTAAAACCTTCGTCAGAAATGCCTCGTATCAAACTGCCCTAGTTGTTCATAGTCTTAAAATGTATATTGGAAATTTACATACTGTAAAATACTTTTATTCGCAGGGACCAATTTTCGTGCATTTTGTGTGTTAATCGATCCAAAAGATATGATTCACAAACAAATATTTGGCAGCATAATGCCAGAAACAGTCATGAAGGAAGAAAACATTCTAGACCTATTGAACTTTGTTTCGGTATGTGGGAGACAAACGAATTAGGCCTTCGTACTGTTAATTACATTGTCTCTGATTTAGGGCGTGTGCTCTCAGCATATACATTTTACAGTTTTTAATAAAAAAAAAATTCCTTTGCTGGATATCTAAAGCCCCGTTCTCATGACCAAATCTACACATGTGTAAATTATTTTGCATATATGTAAATTTACACACGGGTGCAAATTCGTCCATGTGAACGCATTTACTCACATATGTAACTACACTTGGTAGGGACCAAGTGCAAATTAATTTTATACACACGTGCAAATGTATTTGGGTGAGTATTTCTGTAAATTCAGGGGCGGATCCAGGATTTCAAGTTAGGGGGGCACACTTAAAAAAAATCGCGCTGAGCGGAGGGAGGCGCGAAAATTTTTGGGTTTTTCGTGTGAAAAATCACGATTTTACGCAAAAAAATCATATTTTTTTTCCAATTTTAGGGGGAGGGGGACGCCGGGTGCGCCCCTGGTATATATATATAGTAATGGGGAAGTTGTGAAATGCATTTTTGCGCCAAAATGTAAACAATCGTAATTAGGCCTAAACGGACGCAAAGTGATACGCTTCGTGGATATTTTTCTACACTGGACATGTTTTTTTTATGCATCCGTATTGTAAGAACCTTCATTCCGAGCATTTTGCAAACGTATGGGCCATTTTTTCACTGACGTTCAGCCTCTGACTTCGTTACAGTCGCCATGGTGGAACTATTCCGCACTGAATGAGAAATACTATTTCAAAGCATCTGTAAAGTCATAAATTTAGCGGTAAGCACTTCATATGAATATTAATCGATTAATTAAATCATTTGAGAAATTTATAAAGCAATATTTGACTGTTTAATTTCGCTTGTACGAATATAAGGGGAGACTCGAAATTAGAAATATTTTCATTCAGTGCGGAATAGTTCCACCATGGCGACTGTAACGAAATGCATTTCACAACTTCCCCTATATGCTATATATATACTATATTTTTTTTACTCTTTTTTTTTGTTTGTTGTAAATTTAAATCATTGAAATTCAAGCGACTGTGGTCAAACCAGTCCGTAGAACGTTCTTTTTTCCATGTCCTTTTTTCATGACCCAGTCCAATGACCAAACCCGCTCCCACAAAGTATGGAAACAATCTCCTTCTTTGGCATCGATAACGAACAAAAGCGTCCATGTTTCACCATCAGATGTGTAGATAAAAAAAAAATCATATGAACACTTAGCAAATTAACTTTTACACACGTGAGTAAATCTCAGGTAAATTTACACATGTGCAAATTTGCTCACGTATGTAAATTTTTGTCATGAGAACGAGGTTTTAGTGAAAATATGTATGCGGTTATGATTACGATTTTGATTTACATTTTCACCAAATTTCATGTGGATGAAATGAAGTAATTTTCACATATATTTGCACATGATCATTTCGGAGAATGCTTGGGCGGAGACAAACGGGATTCTAGTTATGAAGGCGTCGCCCATTTTCAAGTATGAGATTGTGCAAATGTGAGAATTCTATTGAAATATTTGTTTATTTTTCAAATTTATGTTGTACATTTTTCAGGGAGGTATATTATTAGCAGCAATAGTTATGTTAATATTTCACACAGACAAGACAGTGATATATATAGGAACATGCGGTTTAGGATTGTTTTTAAGTAGTATGTCACCCACAGTTATATCAGCGACAGAACAATTTATCAATATAAATCGTAAGTATAAATTATGAAATTAAGAAAGAAAACAAACAAAAATAACAATTTATGAAAACAACGCCGGATAGAGTTCAAGAAGTAAATTACATGTATTGGTACATCATCTTTCTACAAAGGTGACTGAGGATAAAAGAATAAAAAAATCAATTGGGATGTTACTGTGCAACATCATAATCCGGATAGACATACAATTTAAATAACAATTAATGATTCGACATTACAGAATGTGTTTCTAGGCATCACGGTTTTCTTTTATGAAAATTATTCAGACAATAGTATATATGGATTATATGCATATTGCTTTTCTAAAGTATATAATACAAATTTCTGAGAGAAGAACTTAAATTTTAAGCACGATATCCTGGTGATTCGATTATCATTTCAATAGATTTGATACTGTGTTCTGTATAGTTACTATTGTTTAATTGAACACATTGAAGATAAACAAAAATCAGACCGCATTTTTAATTTGTCATTGCCTAAAACAATATAAATGGTGCATGTTTGTTTAATAAGAATAAATATTCTTAACTTGATTTAATGGAGAACAGTATCTGTGGTGTAATGGTGAGCGTGTTCACCTCAGGTCTGATTTAATGGAGAACAGTATCTGTGGTGTAATGGTGAGCGTGTTCACCTCAGGTCTGATTTAATGTAGAACATTGTCTGTGGTGTAATGGTGAGCGTGTTCACCTCAGGTCTGATTTAATGGAGAACAGTATCTGTGGTGTAATGGTGAGCGTGTTCACCTCATGTCTGATTTAATGGAGAACATTATCTATGGTGTAATGGTGACCATGTTCACCTCGGGTCTGATTTAATGGAGACCAGTATCTGTGGTGTAATGGTGAGCGTGTTCACCTCAGGTCTGATTTAATGGAGAACATTATCTGTGGTGTAATGGTGAGCGTGTTCACCTCAGGTCTGATTTAATGGAGACCAGTATCTGTGGTGTAATGGTGAGCGTGTTCACCTCAGGTCTGTTAATCCACGACTATAAAACTTGTATTGACTGTTTCTCAGTTAAGCACACCGTACTAAGGAGTAAGATCAACAAGTCGTTGGTTAAGAGTAATGATGGTGTGTGGGGTTTTAGCCACATGTCTACCAGCTCTGTTGTCTTGAGTGAGCCAGCAATATAACACTAACCTACGTGTTTATTTAGAATAAAGTTTACATCGTCATCTCAACAGAAAGCAACTGTTTCTGATCATGATATAACATCTCAAATATGGCTCTGTTGGTGTTAAACAACAACCAATCACTCTTTCGTTTTACTATTTGAAATCTTCTTCAGATATCAAGGGAAATGTTTTCATCAGCTGCACTACCAGATTTTGTCATCACGTTTGTGGGTGTTTGTTAATTTGTTGACGATGATTTGTAGTTTAATTAAGGAGAGATAATTCTATCACATTCTGATTGGGTTGTGTATCTTATACAGAAAGGCCATATCATAACAGTTTGTTGATTTAGACTGCTTATCCTGATATTTAGTCATATACCATGAACACTTATCCATATATTTAAGTGAGTGCTTATTGTTTTACGCAAAATTAGCAATTGTTCAGTTATAACAAGGCGCCTTACTTTTAAGAGAAAACTGCTGTTACCTTGTGATATATTATTATTATTATTATTATTATTCTTTAGCATCAATTGCATCTTGTTTGGTGGTATGTGCAGCACTTGGAGAGACGTTGTGTCCGATAATTGTTGGAAATGTAAGTGTATTACATCATTCAAATTACAAATTAAATCAGATATTGCATCTATAGCAATAGCTTCCTTACTACATCATTACATTGCTATTATATTTCAAATTAAAATTCAGTATGTATCATGAAGTAAACATTCCCAGTCTGAATGGGTAAGGTAATTCAAAATGAAACAATTATTATAACCAAATTGAAATTGAATAAATACAATTATTATATTAAATATATACATATAGCCCTACATTAGCGAGTGTATATATTGTGCTCATAGTTTCTTTTCTTCTTTTCTTGCCGTCCGCCTCTACATAAGAAACACCGGGTGCATAAATATCAAATATTATCCGCGGTTGAGTACAGCACGGTTAAAATGAGTTTCCGTTTGTTATATGGATTAATCAAGTACGCTAATGGGTGCCATGAGTGGAGAATGCCACACTCCTTACAGTAAAAACAAGCTACCAGCAACTTCAAACTTCAAGTTTGTTAAGAGATGGCGTTTGTGGCACTTTATATAAGGCGAAATATTATTATGTTAGTTACAATAGTATGTACATTTAAATACTTATTTGAATTCAAATTCGTATTTAAAGACTAGAGAGTTGTGTAATGGACTATCTTTATATTCCTTAAGCAATGTAAATATGCACTTCGTATTTCAATTGTATCAGTTTTCCATTTTTAGCATTATGAACACATTTTATGGAAGATAACAAACCCATTGAAAATAATCTAAAATGATTTCTTGTATATCACATCATTATTTATTCGGTAGTGTCAATCGTATTATCGTATTAATAAATGTATGACAATTTTGTAAATTCTACAAAAGAGCCCAAACAAATGTACATTATCGGAGAATATTTAAAGTTAAATGGAGATTTCACACACATGATTCTAAATGTAAATACATTATGAGAATTTGGAAACTAATGCATTTAAGAATTGTATCTTTATTTCTATTTTGTATTTTTGTTTTACAGTTATTTGCTGTTATTGGCCCACCAACATTTTTGACATTTACTTTGTCGGCTGCGGCTGTTGCAGTGATATTTTACGTATCTCTAGTTCTGATAGGAAGGACAACTGTTAAATATAAAGGTTAGAATAATGTATAAATTGAAATGATTCAATGAAATAATATTTATTAACACAACGGGTGCCATTAGTGAAGCAGGAACTGCTTACCCTTCCGGAGCACCGGAGTTCACCCCCAGTTTAAGTGGGGTTCATATTACTCGATCTTTAGTTTTATATGTATGTTTTGTAGATCGTTGTTTGTCCTTTTGTCCCTTTTCTTTAGGTCATTGTGTTGTCTGTCCGTTGTTGATTTACGGATTCTGATCACTCGTTTGGTATCTTCAAACTCTTCTTAGAAATCATTATATAATTAAGGTAGAAATCTACAAGTTTCTAATAAGTTGCTAGATCTTCATAAATCATTATTAAGTCATGCAGTTTTGATATAATTATTATTTTAACTTGCAGTACTCTAAAAAAAGCTAAGCATGATGTATTCACAAATCTATAAAAATGTTGAGAACATATTTATATAACCAAAGCTTATAATAATATATGTGAAAGAAATACAAATGTACTAGTAGTCGATATTCGAGATATTATTATTATTTAGCAAAGTATTTATATGGATTTTAAGAATAATTTGATATATTGGAAATGATATATATATAGATTTCTTCATATTTTGAGGGGTATCATTTTATGCATTATAATGTAATTTGCTTTTCAAAACAAAACATCTAACTACTAAACTTAGGCAAAAGATTGATAAAATGAGATACTGTGAAAACGATATTATTAATTTCTTAAATGACAAGATATTTTATTTCAATTAAACTATAATACTTCAGTATAAGCTTTATTTTTTCAGGAAAAATTGTATTTTGTTTTTCATTATCAAACGAATGTATTGCTAAATATGTTTAAAACTATATATATGTTTGTAAACATTTTGAGACCAGTTCAATTTGAAATCCAATGACAATTACTTTGAATAAATCAAGATAAACAAAACGTACCCCTCCCCCGCAACAATAACAGAAAAACCCACGTACCCCCCACAAAAATAACAGAAAAAAAAAACAAAACGAAAGCAAAGGAGTAAACACAGAAACAAACAAAGCATTAAGACAAAAACAATATGGCTTTAGGTATTAACACTCAACATAATGATTTATTATTTGATGTGTAATCATTTCTTTTTCAGAGAAACCTAGAACTTCATTTGTATTTTTATACGAATCTCAGAAAAAGGCTGGAGAAAGTTCGCTCATTATGCCTTCATCAGTGAAATATTATTCGAAAATGCAAGAAGAACCAGAAGAAAACCTACAGCTTGGGCCAATGAAACACCATGACGAGTAATTGTAATAAACAGAAGTAGTATAGTTGTTATTGTAGCTAGGATTATTATGATGGTCAGTTTAGGAAGTAGGACGTTACAATTGGTGTCAGTGGGGGAGATGATAACTCATCCGGAGCACATGGAATGACTAACGTATTGTATTGTATTCCGGGCTTTTGCTATTTGGTTTGCATTTGTGTCTGTACTCTTATTGTTTATGTTAATGGATCGTTTCTTTGGTTGATTATCTCTTTTGGTTTGGTTATATGTAATACATTCACCAACGATCAACATAAAAAGAGAACAGTGTACAAAGCAAAATGTGTGTAATACAAATCTAAATAGAAATAAAATAATAAAAGCTCGGACAATACGACCCCTTCCACCCAAACCCCACCATCATCCCCAAAAATATAAACAAATAACACCAGGAAATTATGCTTTAACAGAGTGTCTCTTTTTCCATAAATGACACTCCTCGTATATATTACGCCAAGAACATTGTTTTATGCGGAATTTCTACTTGTTTTTCAAAATCAGGATGCTTTTAAGAAAGTAAATTCAATTGTTTATATTGTGTATACCCTTTCTATTAATTAACGGGTATCATATTAAAAACATGTAAATTTATTGTACATTTTGACAAATTGTTATAGATATAACATTATACTATTGTCTATTGTTTATAAACAAATCTGTGATATGGTGTGTGATCAATGTGATCTTAAGTAATGCTTGTAAAGTTTGCAGAAACTCTTATGTATATTTAATCTATTAGATAGGGAAGCGAAAATCCAGCTTATATTGGTAAGAAATTCGGTGTATCTAATATGATTGCTTATCCTATCAGTTCAATGTTATTCCATTTATCAATGAAGCACCTTCTTGAGATGTGGTACATGTAAATAGCTTGACAGAGTAAACTAGAATGTATAGTAAATTGTTAAATAGAACATGTTAATATTGTTAAATTTGTTTTCTTGGTATAAATATTTATTAACCTAAATCTTGTTCCGTTTGATACTAAACGACTACTTAAGTATATCTGTTGTTTTATTTGTAAATCAAAGGTTTTGGTATGCTACTCAATGTTTTCACAACTGTGTTTTTACTTTGGAGAGTTTTAAAATTCAATTGTAACATTAACATCATTTTAAGTAAAATTATGAATTAATTCATGTGATATAAAAATTTGTAATCTTAGGTTGTCACAAATTATTTTGTTAGATGTAGGATGAAACTTGCCAAAGCAAATTAATTCAATAAATTGGAATGACATTAAATAGATCAAATGATATTTTATTATTTGGAAGAATAAATGATGCAGGAAATATCTGTCCATAGTTGAAAGAGTTTGTTGGTGTAAATTATCGGAACTTCTAATTAATCATGACAGCAAGGCATAGCTACAAAATTTCCCCCAAAAAAGGGAGACTGAAAATAAGTTTCCTTTCTGCAGAATTTCAACCTTTAATCACACACAGATATCCTATTAGTTATGCTTTTACCTTTTGCTTATTCGTCAGAAATTGCATTAGAACGAAGATAACTGTAACCTATGTGAACATTTACCGGCATCAGTTTTAATTTGATGGTAGTAAATAACCGTTAGCTGTCTGTAACTATAAAATTCACTAATGGTGTTGGTAATTTTTTAAAATACAACACATTAATCACTTAATTATTTTTGAAATTTTAAAAATCATTACCGTGAATATCACCATTGTTTGGACCTTCCTTCCTTCCTTCCTTCCCTTTTCTTCTTTTTTAATTTACCAAAGTGGAGTAAATTTATAACCTAGAAAAAAATATATACCCGAACTCGTCTGTTTAAATCAAGTTTATTTGATGAAAATGACATATTGTCATAATATTACCTAGCATAGAATATATTATATATTTAATGCAGATCTTTTGCTCAAATATTGGTGAATAAGTGTATGATAGTTTCAGATATATTTTATGTATACTGTTTGTAAATCATCTTCATTATGTTGCAAATTATATAGGTATAAAATGTATACATGTATATGCATGGAAGTATGTGTCATTGTCAGACACCCTAAAATGCGAAAAACAACAAACAAAAAACGTATACTAGATAATATGGAGATGGTAATTGTACACTGTTTGATATAAATGCAAATATTTTGTTTGTGTATAGCTGTTATTTTGTTTTCTTAAAATGTATATATTTTCATCATTTGAGAATAAAGAAAACCAAAAGTAATGCAAATAAATACTTAAATGACATGTCTTTAAAATTTGTAAAAGAGATATTCATAATACAGAATGGCTACATTTGAGTTAAAGCTCTGTGTTTAAATACAACCACAGTGAACCATAATGTGACAGTCAGAATTTAGCTCTTCCAGACAAAAAAGACCCAAAATATTTTAAGTAGATAAAAGTGAATTTTTATCTGAATTATGAAACTTGTTCGTATTTTTTAAAGCTAGGAATGCTTGAAAATGTTACATATCATATAATACTAAAAGTATTGAGAAGTGAAAGGATACACCTACATATGAAAACGTGGATATAACATTAAGTGCACACGACGCGTTTCTGGAATAACCTTCATCAGTTACCTCAAAATCGAAAGATTGAAAAACCAAATAATTTAAAAGTGCTTGGGAGCAATACATCCATAGGGCCTAATCAGGATAGCCAAAATCGACTAAGGTCACCTATGCATGAGAGAGGGGAACCTTAGTTTTGATACTAGAGCAATTTTAAACGAGATTTTACATGACATGGTAGCATGTAATTAGTCCATTAATAGTACGTTATAGCTACTGACATTTAATGTTAACGATTTGACCACTGTACAATGCTATTATTTTGTTTCATGTTATGTAGTAGGATATATTTTCTATCAAGTTATACCCTGTGTAATTTAGAATTCCTTAATTCTTTTGTTATGTATTGTTATTGTTGTATATTCTGTTGATTAAACTGTTAAATCATTAAACTGTCTAACATCATGTATTTATTATTTAATTCACAATTGAGATTACCGAGATGGTCTCAAGGAAGGTTGTGTAGGTGATGCAGTAAGAAAGGTTTGATATAACAAAGGGGTAACCAGAAGCCGTAAATCGAAGGACAGACAATGAAACGGAGGAAAAAAGACAAACAAAGATCTACAAAGCAATACACAGAAAACTAACAATTGTCTTTTTACGTGTAATGAGCGTGATATTCTTCATGCAGGAGCCATTCATTTGCTTTCCATTCTTAGAATAAATTAGGTGTTTGATCCTTATCATTCAACATGTAGACACCCTTTTCTGAGGAATTGTACCCTGCAGTGGAGAAACTATGTCCTATTTCTGTACCCCAAGGGGCGACCGTAGATTATATTTTTAGTGATTCTGTTACGACTATTTTACTTGCTGTTTACAGATTCTACAAATCGAGTTTCCTGACATTTGCTTCATTCTATTCTTATTTCAATCAACTGATTCAAGGTTAATGAACTGTTTATCTAAACTGGAATTCAATATTGAAATAAAATGAATAACAAACTGTCGGAACAGTTACCAAATATAATTGAAAAATTGTGGAGACAGAAAAATAGTAATATTTTCCCATTAATTTGTTCATTTTTCAGCCTTATTTAGCTAAAATAATGATGATACAGTAACAATGCTCAACCCTCATTTTATATCCTCAAGTTGGTAAATTGTAATTCATTTCCTAACTAAATAGGTAGACATCATCTACATGTCGACAAGTAAATGTAACGTACCGAGTTAGAAGCAATATTTTCTTACAACGTAAGATACAGTTTTACCTATCATTTGTCGATGAAAAAAACATGATTATCATTATGCGCCATTTCTCATAAAATGAATACCAAAAATAACAAACAGTTGAACTGTTCCAGATTCCAATAGAAAATTCTTAGAAAGGGTATTGATACCCTAACACAGAAATACATAACTGCTCACTTTCTTCGCTTGGTACAGGAACTTCATTAAAGTGGCGGGGTTAAACTAGTTTTATTGGCGCAACATCCCCTCTTTGTGACAGCTATTTTTTAACAACACCCCCTCTTTGTGGCTGAGCTATTGTTTTTAACAACATACCCTCTTTGTGACTTAGCTATTTTTTAACAACATCCCCTCTTTGTGACTGAGCTATTTTTTAAAGAACATCCCCTCTTTGTGACTGAGCTATTTTTTAAAGAACATCCCCTCTTTGTGACTGAGCTATTTTTTTTAAGAACATCCCCTCTTTGTGACTTAGCTATTTTTTAACAACATCCCCTCTTTGTGACTGAGCTATTTTTTAAAGAACATCCCCTCTTTGTGACTGAGCTATCTTTTAAAGAACATCCCCTCTTTGTGACTGAGCTATTTTTTAAGAACATTTCCTCTTTGTGACTGAGCTATTTTTTAAGAACATCCCCTCTTTGTGACTGAGCTATTTTTTAAGAACATCCCCTCTTTGTGACTGAGCTATTTTTTAACAACATCACCTCTTTGTGACTGAGCTATTTTTTAACAACATCCCCTCTTTGTGACTGAGCTATTTTTTTAACACGGAAAAATAACTTTTTGATTTATTCATAATCCACATTTGATGCAACCTACGGACAGAGTATACTCGATTACTATAATTTTGGAGACCATCGTAACACTCCTTTGAAAAAAAATACATTTTTATCTGATTAAATAAACGTTTTATTGCAGTTTTCTTGTTGTACGGTAATGGAAGATTAAATAGAAATGAATTGGAAGTATCCATTATTAATATGAATAAGGTTCTACTTATTTTAATTATTCGATAAAGTGGGTGAAGAAATGTATAAAATAAACGTATTGCACCCTTTTAAAGTGTTGAGAGATAATTAAATACAAATAACGATTCACTTTCATCCGTTCTTCCTCTGGACAAAACTCATCATGTGAAATGACACATTTTGATTTAAAATTTTGATAACTCTATCATGCGAGACACAAATTTTTTCTTTGCGAATTAAAAAGTACACTTTTCTTCTGTGCTATCTATTAAAAAAGAGATAAGAATAAGTTTTGAAATGAATGTTCTGATCTGAAGCAAAACAATGATGAATTTTGGAAGATGGTTATATTGTTTCTTATGTGGACTTAACCGAAATATTTCATATTCTGTAAGCGATGTCTACAGTTAATATATTGCTGACGTTAACATTTGTGATACTAGTTACAGAACAAGGGTACTGCTTATCTACAGAACAGTAAGTATAAGATGTCATACAATTATTAGTACACACCCCGTGCACATTCCAATGTGACAATGACCATCATTTAAAGATATAGCATAGTGGAATTATATAGTCCATCTTGCGTCTGTTAGAGTGGAGATTTGGCCACACAGAGTACTAGAATAACCCCGCCACTTTTTAATGCAGTACCTGTGCCATGCCACGAAAGTGAGCGGGCATGTATAGGGGATCAATATGTGCCTCCTTCTTCCTGCTTTTTTTTAGTTTGCTTCTGAAAGTGTTGCGACAGTGTGATATATTTTGTTTACCAATTAGAAAGAAAATATTTAATAGCAAACTGTTAATAAAAATGTTATAATACTAGATTGTTAAGGAACAGTCTATATATTTTCACCAAATATCTGTCTATAAGTACTTCTTTTAATGATCTAAAATCAACCTGATCAAAGTTTAAGGCAAGTGGATTTATCTTCCGTTTGTTGTTCTGTGACAAAAATATTTAGACGAAAATTGTTAATGAAAATTCAATACGATAAATTTATGTTAAAATTAAAACGGATCGACCACAACTTATTAAGCCTTCTCAGCATACCACAATTATAACAAACAGTTCTTGGGATATAAAACAAATGTTCTAGAATCTATTTAGCAAAAAAAGAAAAATAATACTCTGACCAGTACATGGATTAAAAAATTGAACAATTAATTATTAAAGAATATTGTAATAGGAAGGAATGTATTAAATACATTTTAAACAAGGGTAAAAAATATGAACATTTCCATTGCCCAATTGAACCTATGGGCGTCCGTTTCAAATTTCCGTGTTGTGATCTCCGTTACGATTTCCGCATAAAAACGATGTTCGGTGCATCCTTACCCCTATTTATTTGTAGGTGTGCTCGGATCTTATTTGTGTTGTTTGTTTTATTGCGTATAGTGTTGTCCTTAGACTATTTGAGTAACATGGCGGGTATCTTATAAGAGAGAGGGACAGCTTACACTTCGCGAGTACCTGAGTTCATCCCCTGTTTTTGGTAGGGTCCGTGTTGCTCATCTGGTTAGTTTTTTGTGTTGTGCGTTTTGCTTTGTTTTACTTCGTCCCGTGTCTTGTGTGCCATATGCAACCAGTGTGTCTGGATTGTCCATTCGGTTTTCTCTCACGTTTATCATACCGTCGTACAGTAAAGGCACGAAATTAAGTTTGTTCGTAACCCATCGCACGTTGACGTCGACTTATCTGTAATTTCCAAGTTTCCTACCATGTTTTCTGAATAACGATTCCTTACTAGCATATCTTATACAATTCTCACAAATTCTGCTTTTATTTTCACACGTGATGTCTTGAACAGTCTTCAGTAACAACATGATAAGATTGATAAATAAATTTCGAAATAGCACAATTGCACGATTTGTGCAGTAACGGATGTATAATTCACAATACTACTGGATGTTCTGCAGGTGTATGATAAAACATAGATGTAAATAGCTTACTTGGTGCACACTACGTGTTTCAGGTATAACTTGTTCTACAACATAGCGACAGCCTTCACCACGATGAAGTCAATGTCATCAGACTCATAAAAAAATAAAAAAAAATTAATGGGAAAGTCAAATAATTCTAAAGTCTTTGGGAGCAAGCAAACCAAAAGGCATAGTCAAAGTCGTCTAATGTTACCTATGCATTATATTAAAGGATATACCTAATTTAGGAACTGAAAATGTCAATAATAAATTAATATATATCTTATGAATCACGTCAGTACCGAAACACAGAGGATTGAACGGGTGCGTAATAGTCACACCTTGATACAATTCAAAACTGGTATTTTGATTCCTCCCGCTATGTGTGTTGGTAGACTGTGACTATCACCTAGTCGTGAGTATAGACATTTGCGTATGCAAGTTTTTTTTTAAATGTCAGTTACATTCTTGTTATGTTTATTTAATGTCTTGTCAAACTCATGGAATTCCCATTTAATTGTCATAGGGACAAACAATTTGTTTTCGCTATATAAAATACCGACTTTTTAATAAAAATGTATCTGATGTACAATTATTTGTAGACCTGACAACTGTATGTGTGCCGAGTGGGAACAGTGGACGGAATATGGACCATGTACTGCACATTGTGGCGGAGGTAGAAAGTCAAGGAGTAGAGTCAGACAGTGCAACGACATAAACTTGAACCTGGAAAAATCACAACCATTTATATGCATAAAAAATGTAACACAGTATCAAATCTGCAATACACAAGAATGTGGTAAGTTATCCATATGTACGTGTATCAGTTCTATTATTTCTTATTTGATTCTGGCATTGGTGACAGTTTCAATGACCGCTTCTTTAAAGCAGTTCGAATTCTAAGGTTGAATGATTTATCGTAGGAATTCCGTATTTTATCTTTCTAATATCTTCTTTATAAAATATATTCGTTTAAAAACAATATTTTTTTTTTCAATCAAGTGATATTTTACATATATTGTTTTGTATCTATAGGCAAAGTAAACTCTTTTGATATAATTGACCATTACACGTTCATAGATGAATGAAGCACACATTTATCTACGTACATTAATCTACAGAAGAAAACAAACAACAAATTATCAACAAATGAAATGGAGAATATTGCTCATGGGGTACTCCCGGGTATTGAAATGAGACTTTTATAAACATAAGCCAACATCTGTCGCACTGGGCTTAAATGTCTTTTCGATCAGTATGGGTGTCATTATACTCCTCACACAGGTTAAATAACTACTGCAATAGCCCAAAACTATAAAAACGTCCAATGGATTTATGTCAACGGCACGATTTTACCACCTTGTTAATATACTTGCATTGTTTGACAACGTCTTCTGATCATAAATATAGGTTAAATCCTATTTACTTTGAGGTAATCAAATATGGTATAGGGATTTTAGGTTGAAGATAAAATATGTATCCCACATTAAATACGGTTATTATTTTAATGAGAAAGGTTTGAATATACCAAATGGATAAATGGAGGCTGTAAATCAAAGACAAAAGAAGGACAAAATTAAAAACAATGATCTACAAAACATTTCACAGAAAATACAAAAATTGAGAAACACGAAACGCACAAAAAACTTGGGTGAACACAGGTGCTTCAGAAGGATAAGCAGTTCCTGCTCCACCAGTGGTACCCGTTGTATTCATCTAATTACAAACCCAGTTATAAGTCATGAATAAAGAATGGACGGGATTATGATTGCTACAAACGGGAAATATTCGTGGTCATTTGTGATACAGATATTCTGTAACGGTTAATCAAGTCATGGTGGCGAAGTAATGACTTCAATTGAACCACTGGGAAACCTTGGATCTGTAGATACATTGTTACTAGCGACCCTGTATTCCAGAAATCATGATATAGGAACCACAAGTTCTAGAATATATGTATCAACAGAGCGATATATACTATATATGCTGGTGCCCCTTGATTGTTGCTACTTATGGTAATTTGTTGGATACACATTTTTCAGATAGGTATGTTGTCATGAGCAAACTCATTTGCAAATACGGTAGGAAGATGAATGAAATATTCGAATTATGAAATAGACATAACATTTTTGTTATTGTTGCCTCTGGTTCATGTATTATAAAGGTCGAAGGTCAAAACAACATATGTGTATAAGCCAAAGGGTTGATGGTTAAGGTTTGAAAATGATTGTCAAACAATTGATAACCTAATTAATACATATTTCGAAATGCCATTAAGTAAACGAAACATGAATTACTGATGTAATTGTGAATGTACCCGAAAGCCACCTGTTTAGAACATATGATTGATCATTGAATATAAAGTTTGAAGATACAAAACAGGTAATTAGAAGCCGTAGTAAATATAGCTAATAACATGTTCAATGAAGAAAATAAAAATATATACCTTGAACGAATAAAAGGCGATCTTCAGATATAAATATTCATCATTTTCTTACTGGTAGATTAATCGTATCTACTTCATTATCAATTCGGTTTGTTGTTCAACACAATGAAAGAGGATTACTATTTTAATCAACGAAATAGGACAGGAGTACCAATTCCTTTTCAAGCTACCGAACTCCTTTTGGCGGATAAAACCCAAAGAGCTGCCCAGCACGTCCCCATGTAGCGCATAATGGTGGCCTCTCGATGTCGTCAGGTTGTAATACTGAAAGGTTGACTGTGGACCTCAGTCGCTAAAGTGTTTGAGAGTGTCACATGAAAGTAATCTCCCTACGACAATCAAAAGTGGTTGTTCCTGTTGTCCCATATTTCCCAGATTTCTGCATAGTTTTTAAATGTTCCTGGATACCATTGACATTAACAAATAATTAATCATGATATTTTATATATTTCGTAAATCATATATTGTCACTGCAGCATTACGTTTGTCATGGACCTCCACAAAAATTAGATAAAATTATGATAAAAAGTCTGCAACTTAGACAAGCTAAAAAGTGTAGGTCATAATGTATTTTTATTGACACATGTATAAGTCTATGATGATGGTCTAGATCTAGGCCATGTTCTATTAATATTTTCTCATGCATTTTAAGGTAAAAAATGTCATAATGCACCTGTGAATTGACGTAATACTTTGTATCCCGTTGCATTTCACGTTAGTCCTAAAGAAATAAAGTTATCTTAAAAATGCATTATGTGGCTTAGCTTGCTTAGGGGAAGACATCTTTATTTGTTTGATGATGTCCTGATAACTACTTTGTTTTTATAAGTAAGAAATCAATAAGACAGTATATTTGAAGTAGACCTTAATGATATGAAGTATGTAAAACTAGACTTCTGGCATGTGTTTCTATTTATAAACTCAAAGACATTGTTTTCTTTGATAATCACGATATTTTATTTGTGTGGAGGAATTTTGTTAGTTACTTTATGCGGTTTGTAAGAATAGTTAAATAATTTGGTAATTTTATTTATTTTCGTTATGCTACTTCAAATCTAAATGTAAGGTTCTATTCCGTTCATCCGCTGGCCCAGTGCTTTCAGTCGTACCCGTTAGTAACCTGATAGTTTCGTACTAACAGATCCATACATCCATTCTTTAACATCTACTTAAATTTTCAACAGAAAAACTGAAATATCTATTAGTCACTCTACTCAAATTTAAAGAAAGAATAAGCGGTGCATAACAAAGATTTTTAGTTCTGTGAATGAAGACTTGAATGGTACAATCAATTCTTATTTTTTGGTGTTCTTTTACCCATAAACTTTTATCCTCTGCATTATTGAAGTACCTGTATCAAGACAGGGCAGGTGAGCGGTCATGTATATGTGTGTTAAGGGTATAGATTTTGACTCTGATTCTACACGATTTTTCTATTAGATTTAAGAACTGCTTTAACTGTGTGTTTTATCACTGAAGGGCTAAGAGAATCTATGCTATTTTCTCTCTTTGACCTGTAATTTAATCTTCTGTACTCTGAATTTGACATAACTTGCGAATAAAATACCGGTACATATTAACATCTCGGATGTAAAATGAAAACAGTTATTGAATGGTAAAGCCTATTCTATTCTATTATTTTATCTTTGCAACCCTGAATTAATCAATGAATATAATATAAGACAGCAAAGTACAAATCAAAAGTACAAGATAACTTGAAGAGCTTTTAGAAGTGTACTAACCAGATGGAACAGTACAAACAAGTAATGATGACTGTAACAGCTAATGACGGCTATAAAAACACATACAATCAAAACAACCATTAAATAAATTAACAAGAGACAATAGAGCACAAACTCTCATAGTGCAAGTGAGGTATGAAATAGTACATAGAGGTGGGAAGTCTAATACGTGAAAATTGAAATAATAACGGTTGTCATAAATTCTAGACTCGATTGTCGATTTGTGTTGCACTTGTAAGTTTACTGTTGGGATACATAAGTGTATTAGTAAAGTGGTCAATGTATTTTACACATTTTCATGTATATCTGGATATCTCGAATTTTATAATGAGTAAGGAGTAAATTGGCAGAACCATTCAAAACATTGGTTATCCTGTTTTTGGCTCTTTGATTTTCATGCGTTTAACAAAAAAATTAAAAAATAATAATTTGGCTGTCCAATCTTGAATTTGGGCGTACCTGTTAAACGATTATATTAACCATACTGATCGGAAAATGTCCTTTTCACCAGTATTAGTAGAATTGTGAAATAAATTTTTGACAATTTTATGCTACAATACTGATCAAGTCCATCATAACAGTTAGTTAATATAAATCAAACGAAATCTGTGGTCAAAACCCTTGCTTCATGACTTCTTGATTTCCGTTCCCGTTCTACAAGAGTAAATGTTGAATTTCTTTTTTCTAAAAAAATATCTACCATTATTATAAGACAATCTCTGCTTTTATTATTATTATTTTTGTTAATCTTATACCAAATAAATCAGTGTTTTAGTAGCAAGACAACCTAACCGTGATATTTTATTGATATGTTTTTTACTTCTTTAATTTTAACATTTTACATTATTATTACTAAAATAAAGGATGTGAAGCAATTTGTTCCTCATGGAGTGACTGGAATGAAGGGGTTTGTTCATTAAAATGTGGAGGTGGGACGCTGACAGCTACTAGAGTACGACAATGTCAAGGCTCCATTGGTTGTCTAGAAAAAGAACAAGTGGCCAAGAATTGTCACACACAGCCATGCACAGGTAGACTTGAACATGTTCATGACAATTAAATATCTTAAAGCTAAACATGCTGTTATCAATTAATCAGTTCGTTATCTGAATTGGAAAATGATCGGAATATACATGTACGTGTTTTATGCCTCTTTCAGCAATATTTCAGATTTATCGTTTGTGGTCACTGGAGTAACCAGAGAAAATCACAGATTAACCACATACCTTTTAGCGACAAATTTAATGTAGAAAAAGTTGGACGATACCACAGGGATAACCAGAAGACGTATATCGAGAAGGTCAGACGTCATACTACAATCACAAAAACACAAACAATTATTATCATAATTACACCTTATATAAGAATGTTGGATTCTGATTGGTTAATAGCCGTGAATTTTTTTTATTTTTTTTTTACAAATTCAGGCCTTGCATTGTGAATTTGCAGAATTTTTACTTCATGAAGGTGTATTTGCATAAGATTTAACTTTTTTTCATGGTATTTGCAAAATCGTATTTGCCGTTTTTACCCTTCACCAAGACGCTTGTAACAAAATTTGTAAAACGTTATCAGTTGTGCGTTTTATGTAACAGTCGTATTTGCCGTTTTTACCCTTCACCGAGTCGTTTGTAACAAAATTTGTAAAACGTTATCAGTTGTGCGTTTTATGTAACATCATTTGGTAGAATTAAACAGATACATCATGATAGGTCCTGAAAACGACAAACAAAAGGTATTATTTATTTAGCCAGTGTTCTAAATAATATTC
>MJUT01015281.1:1144332-1154548 GCA_002080005.1 Gigantidas platifrons | reverse complement strand
AAACCAAGATTAACTCGAACACCATAACTAAACTGATATAGGAAATCCATTGGAATACAACATGAAACCGTTTTCACAAACAATTCAAAGAAAAAATACTCGTCAAACAAGATGATGAATATAAATTGTATATATAATTTCTTCAAAATATGTGTAATTTTGGAATTAAACCCTTAATTCTAGCCCTTTTACCAAAATAAAATAGATAGATCATTTTCTTTATTGACTCATGATTACGTCATTAAGATGAGCTTTTTGCTCAGCAATTTTACCTCTGCCAAGGCCTCCAAGATAAATTTTGCAAGGCGGAACAAGACTGTTTCGGGCCCCGGGGATAGGGCTGACACTTCTCTCAAAATTGAGGATTTTAGGTCCAATAAAACCACTGGTAAACTTTCATAAATGCTTTATTTCCTGTGCAGCAGAATGTCCAGATCACATATACTTTATACAAAGCAGTGATAAACATAATTCAGAAGTCTAAGTGAATTTTTCATAATCATTTTTCTAAATAAACTGAAAATAGTAGAAAATACAACAACAAAATGAAAAAATCAAGAATAGATAGTCACAGGCCCTTTCTTGGATCCCCGGGACCCGGACCGATATATTGGCTGAATCCCCTCTCATAGGGACTGATCTCAGCAAAGGTAAATGATGGAAGAAATCTGTCGACATACTACAGAAAGTTCTCAGCAAAATCAACTCAAAGAATAAAAACCACGGCAAAATTGGCTTAACAATAAAATTTCTATATATCTTAAAAATATGAGAAAATTGGAATTTGGATTCCTTATACAAATAAAATGGTTAACAAAATTATGTGCCCATAAAGATGAACATTGCGAAAAAAACCTGCATCAAATTGGATGAAAAAAGTTCAAATCTTCAAAACGCTATTTATGTGCTTCTGACTGCATGTAGAAAGAGTCAGTTTATATAGCATAGATCAGGGGCGGATCCAGGGGGCGCACCCGCCCCCCCCCCCCCTAAAATTGGAAAAAAATATGATTTTTTTGCATAAAATCGTGATTTTTCACACGAAATACCCCAAAACTTTTCGCGCCTTGCTCCGCTCAGCGCGATTGTTTTAAGTGCGCCCCCTAGCTTGAAATCCTGGATCCGCCCCTGTAGATTAGAACTAGTGAATATAATTGGTCGATTGAAAAAGGAAGACATGGATAATTATGTCCAACATGTAAATTTCTATGATGACGAAATACACTTTCATTTACACCGTAAAGATCCTAATTAATTATTCCATGTTGAACCATCAACAAGATGGGTAAAAAATATGGCATATTAATAATATACATGTATTATATAGTCTAAAAATCCCCACCATTAATGTTGAAGTGGAAAATTTGTCTTTCGATTTTCCTGAGGAGTTTTATTTCATTGTGTTGTGGATATTGCATCAAGTGGCCAATTGCTGATCAGACGCTGCTATCCTAAAAGAACAATAAAAGCAACATGTACACTAAATAATAATTTACAGTACACCACGTTTTTTTTTTAAAGAAAGCATTTCTTCACGAAATAACACATTTTAAGACAAGAATAATTGTATATCAACGACAAATACCAAATAAATTTTAGAATTTCGGTACATCTAAATATTTTACAAAACATATTCTGATGTCATAACTTGCACATATCAGGAAATACTATTCAGTTTAGTTTGCGAAATATATCAATATATAAAGAGAAATGCCACCCGACATCTTGATGTATCCTTTGAACAATCACTTCAACTATCGCAATTTACGGTACGCCACCATCAATTTACAGTACACCACCATCAATTTCCGGTGTACGGGAATACACGGCGATCAGTGTCCATTTTGTAATAAACAATCCATTAATATCATTTTCAGTGGGTGCTTTGAGAACAAAAAAAAAAGTTTGATTTGCTCTATCTCTAACAGAACTTGTAGATAAAGAGCTTGGTACGGGAGAATATTTTCCTGGATAAGTTTGCAGTAGTCCCACCAGCATTTTCAGACTCGGTTGTCGCTGATCCAGACTGTAACGCTTAAATCCTTGAAATTTCATATTTTTGTCTAATTCACGCTTGAAAAACTTGTCAAGTTTGTTTCGAACCCATGAACAGAAAAAAATAAACACATGATGTGGTAAAGTTTATCAGTGACATACGACAGGTCGCTGTTCTTCTCTGGGTACTCAAGTTTTCTCCATCAATAAAACTGACCGCCGCGACATGACTGAAATATTGTTGAAGGTGGCGTCAACCACTATAACCCTAACCTTTACCACAATATCAAACAAGTTAATATTAGCTGGGAGTGGCTCCCCTTTATTTTTTATGAATTCAAAAATGGTATTTTAAATTAATATTGTACCCTTTTTCTTTCATTGATAGCACTACATAATATTATAATCAATGTTTAAATTATTTATCAATTTTAAAAGTTAAAGATGGTTATCTATTTACATTTTTGTAAAAGGAATATTTATAGCGATATTTAAGAACAAGTAATTAAAATCTAAAGCAACAATTTAATGTAAAGTGGAATCCAAAGGTAAATGTTGTTCCTTCAGGGATACTACTCGCTTTGAATATATATCAATACACGTTAATGCAGTAATGTTAGTTTCTACCTGCTCTCTCGCTTGTGTTATGGGGTCAATTTCGTGTCCTACCTTTTAGGTACTTGCATACAATCTTAATAAGGGACCCGGGTGGCTCAGTGAGTTATGTCGCTGGATCTAATAACTCATATAAGCCTATCACCAATACGGCGTAGGTTCGCGCTCGGCTTTGTAAATTACAAAAAGGGTGCACTCGACTCGCAACCGCAAGTGATAAAGTTTACCAGTTGCTTGCCCATGGTCGGTGGTTCTCTCCGGCTTCCTCCACCACTAAAACTGGTCGCCGGCATGATATACTGAAATGTTGTTGAAAGTGGCGTTAAACACCAAAAATCAATCAATCAAATCTTAATAAATTGTTACATATTTTTTCATAGATTTTTTTTAAACGTCAAATATCACTTTCAATATAACAGTGCATGACAAATTAAGAAAAGAAGACCTGCAAAGATGTGTATTCAGCAGTTTATAGAAAATTTAAAACTCGACAATATTTCAACCTAATAATCTTAGAGAAAGGCATAATCTGCTATAATCTTATTGACTTAAATGGGTAGGGCATTTGACCTTCCTTATATCATGGGAACTGTCTGCAATTTAATTGATCCATCCACCATCTACTTTCAAAATGGTCTTGTTTTATCAAGAAAATGAACAATAATTTAAGCCCAAATACTATACAATTATTATTTATTACTTTTCCGGGTACGCACACAACATTAAGGAGTAAGAGCAAAAAATGACTGGTTCGGAATGGAGATAATGTGTCCAAGTGGAGCAACATTAAACAGTGTACTTGCGGGCTGTTGTTTCTGTCAGTTAGTTTAACATACATATCCAGCTAATTGTGTTGGTCTACTACAAAGCGGACATCACCATCATCTCAACGAATCCAACTTATTCTCACCATGATAGAGCAAACATAATTGCTTGTTTGACGTTAAACAACAATCATTCACTCATCTATTACTTTAAAGAATACACAGTTCTTAAATATATATGTATATATAGCCTTCATGTTGCTTAAAAAAACTTTATTTTAAATATGGTCAATGAAAGGGTTTCTACCACAGAAAACAAAATCGAAGTATAAACCATAACAATAGTAAATGTATATCAAATTCTAAGTATGGTTAATCAATTGATCAACAATGTCCAATTCTCAAAATTTGAGGCTTTTAAGCAAAAAGTATACTTTCTTTAAAAATATCACACTGTCTTGATGTTTGAACTGATCAAAGGTATAACACTGTTATCCTTCCCTGGAAACTAATTTATAAATCTGAATTAATATTGATTTTGCAAATTATTGAACAAACAATGTCTAATTCTCAATATTTGTTATTTTAAACATCAAAACATGTTGGTTTTTTTTTGGTAAAAACAACAAGTCCTATTTCCTTCTAATATGAAATTATTCAAGTCACATTGTATTACCTTGATTAGTCTTCCTGTAAAATATTTGTAAAATCTTACAATTATTTTTAAAGATATCGGATAAAAAAGAATTAATATTTGACAGACGGAGAGATGAACTCACGGACATTATACTAGTATACTCAACCCTCCCTCCCCCATTTTCCCATCTCTGGGTGTGATGGAGGAGTAATGGAAGGGGGTAAAATCATTAGTAATAAAACTAATTAAATGTAAATTCAGTCTAATTTAAATATAGAATATAATATTCATGTTCATTGTACAGAAAATATGCACTTGAATTTTATAAGAAAAGTGGCAGATATAGAAAATTTCAGTAAAAGGGGAGATAACCCTCAAAATATCAGCATAGTCACGTGACATAACCCTAAAATTTGCATATTTTGATTTTTTGTCCAAAGACCTTTTCCAACGATATATATGACTTGTGGGTACTATACATTTTTGAAAATCCTGCAGAATCCCTACAAGATGTCAACGTGTCACACATCATCAGTTATTCAAAAGGGTTAAATGATAAAAACGTGCAGATTCCTCTTATAAATTGAAAGTAAAACTTTGTCTGTCCATTATTTTGTACGTAGCTGTTCCGTGTAATACATTCTGTACTTCTGTACCAAAATGAGCAGAAAGAATCAAGCCCGAATTTATCCAAAAACACTCTTAGCAGGGGCGGATCCAGGCTATTGCTACCAGAACCTTCAAGAACGGTAACTCATGCTGTATGACGTATGGTTCACGTGCCACTCGGTTATTACTGCGCATTGAAACATAGTTCTCATTATAGTGTGTATTGAATTCGCAATACCTAACGAATAAATATGACAACTGACCACAATAAATTAATATACAAATGAGTTTCTATGATTCTAAATCTATTGAGACTGGAACTTCCAGCTGTAAAATTCTCAGAATAGAAGCGTAGATATCTATTGTTTTGATCGTGTCGTCACATCACTTCAATCTAAGATGTCGGAGGGAAGGACTAATTTAAAAACAATAAATATTTATCCCATTTAAGGATGTAAATATAAATATTCAAGGTTAATTAAGGATGTAAATATAAATATTCAAGGATAATTAACAATGGAAGATTGTAGAAAAAATATTTATCTTACAGAAAGGTATCACGGTACTTCACAAATCAGATTAATGTAAACTGTACACAGTTCAATCACAGTCGCTTGAATTTCAATGATTTAAATAAAGGAAGAGTAACAAAAAATATTGTATATATATAGTATATAGGGGAAGTTATGAAATGTATTTTTGCGCCAGAATGTAAACAATCGTCATTAGGCCTAAACGGACGCAAAGTGATACGCTTCGTGGATATTTTTCTACACTGCACATGTTTTTTTATTCATCCGTATTGTAAGAACCTTCATTCCGAGCATTTTACAAACGTATGGGCCATTTTTTCACTGACGTTCAGCATCTGAGTTTGTTACAGTCGCCATAGTGGTACTCTTCACTCTTCAGCAGTTGATGAGAAATACTATTTCAAAGCATCTGTAAAATCATAAATTTAGCGGTAATCACTTCATATGAATTTTAATCGATTAATTAGATAATTTGAGAAAATTAGAAAGCAATATTTGACTGTTCAATGTTTCACGTGTACGAATATAAGGGGAGATAATCTACAAAGTTGAAATGGCGCAAAATATAAAAGTGACACTCAAATTCGATGATGACGTTTTGTAGCTTGTTTCATGGTAAGAAAAACACAGCAAAACCCTGCTTCTGCATACATTTTAAGTAGGGGTACACAACTTTACCTATGTGCTAGATATTTTGAGTCCCTTGATGTCTTGTCCTGATCCGGAAAATTGCCGTTGTTGACTCGAAATTAGAAAACTTTTCATTCACTGCTGAAGAGTACCACCATGGCGACTGTAACAAACTCGGATGCTGAATGTCAGTGAAAAAATGGCCCATACGTTTGTTAAATGCTCGGAATGAAGGTTCTTACAATACGGATGAATAAAAAAACATGTCCAGTGTAGAAAAATATCCACGAAGCGTATCACTTTGCGTCCGTTTAGGCCTAATGACGATTGTTTACATTTTGGCGCAAAAATACATTTCATAACTTCCCCTATATACTATATATATACAATATTTTTTTTTACTCTTCCTTTATTTAAATCATTGAAATTCAAGCGACTGTGGTTCAATGATATATAAATAGATCGCTGTTTTTAACCAGATGGAGAGTACATGGGTCTAATTGAAGAACAATCAAGCATAATGAAGTGTACTATAAAAAACCCAAAACTACTATTTGCGTTGTTTTATGTGTTATTTATTGCAATATTATGCAATATAAAAAAATTAAGAAAAACGATCTAGTTTAGCAAATATCACTTCTTCTTTTCCCAATCGCGGCGATTTGCAGATCGACATGAAGAAAAGAAGCTATAATCTACGTTTTACATAGTGTTAAGTGTTATTTACATGAAAATCTAGATTTAAACCGATATATTTGAGCAAATATTATCATTGTTCTTCTTTTCTGATATTTTTGTTTTTCTGGTGTATAAGTAAAATACTTCTTGAATACGATAGATTTCAGTAAACACGATATCGGCATTTTCATAAAAGACACGTGGCAAAAATACGCGGGTGCCATACGTATATCTTTATTCTCATAAACCATGTATTTACAAAGGTATAGAGATACCAAGGACGTATATTGACGTCCTTGGAGATACATAAATAAATAATGATAATCATATATAATGCAAACAGCAAGAAGAAAGAGAGGACAAATAAGAAACATTTTTACGTATATAATAAAAAAATATCAATAGCATACACATTATATATATATATATATATATTAGTAATGCTAATTAGGATAATAAATGTCTGTAGAAATGAAGTGATATAATGATTAAAAAAAAAANCACAGCTTTGTTGATAATTTTGATAAATCTGCAAATTTTGTTAAGTTTAATTTTATTTTTTGTTCTCATTAAATGGCCGAATTTTATTGCACTTGCACGCTTTATAAAGTAAGTATCAATATAGTCCTTTCGAATACTGTTAAAAAATGTGCATTCCAAAATGTAGTGGTATTCATCCCCAATTTCATTTTGATTACATAGATTACAAAAACGCATGTTTCTCGCTATATTATGCCATCTTCCATATTCTATTGGTAATTTATGATTTAGGGTTCTAAATTTACAAAATTCAAATAAAAAATTGTCATCAAGAATGTGCAAATAATTTTCGGTTTCGAATTGTTCTTTGAAGATCCTATAGTTAAGGGCTTTTGGTGAATTTTGAATTAAAGATAACCAAAGCTGTATAAATTGATCTCTCAGGGTTTGTTTTATATTTAACTTAAGCCATTCAGTATTCTGGAATGTCTGAGTGGTCCATATGTAAGCTAAGCCACATTCATTTAAAATACCTTTAACAGAAGATAACCATATAAAGTTCTTACCTTCTATGTTAGAGAGAGCAAGACATAATTTATATAAAATATTAGAAAGTTTTGATTGTTTACCATCAATAAATTTTGCCCAATATGACACCATGCGTATTTTGATATCAATCGCCAAAGGATGGCGACCCAGCTCGCCATAAACCATGAACGAGGGTGTAGAAGATTTCATGTGTAGTAACATTTTACAGAATTTTAAGTGGACACGTTCTATAATATCACAATTTCCATAACCCCATAATTCACATCCGTACAATAAAACAGGCTTTACCATTTTGTCAAATAAATCTAATTGGCAAGGAATGGTTAAATTATGTAATCGACCTAGTTTAAGAACTTCATACATAGCTTTAATACCTTTATCCGCTATTGATTTTTTAGCCAGATTAAAATTACCAGTTTTTGATAGAATGATTCCTAAATATGTAAAACTATTAACAACTTCTAATTCTAACCCATGTAAAGAAAATTTTGAATTTTGTGTTTGTCGCCCTCTTGAAAAAATCATGATTTTAGCTTTATCAACATTCACTTTCAATTTCCAAATTGTGCAATAATCATCAAATGCGTCCAGAAGCATTTGTAGTTCCTCTGGAGATTCTGCCATCAAAACGGTGTCATCAGCATACAAAAGGATCAAAAGTTTTAGGTAGATATCAAAGTTGTCTTCAATATCCTGAGATATATAGGACGATTATTCAAAATTACAAGTCGACTTGAACTTCGTGTAATTATCATACCTAAAAAAAGTTATAAATTGTTAATCATTTTGATTACGTAATTAAATATACGTTACCTCTGTTTAATTGACGTGGGTCATAGAGTCGTGTCGGGGCAGAAACTAATGATACATTTTATGCTTTCAAACAATTTTAAGTGGCGAAATGTTCTTAAAAAAATAATTGTCAAAATTAAAATGCATTCGTCAATTACGAAAATGACGACAGCGCTGGCTGAATCACAATTAAATAACGGTAAATCATTATACATGTACCCGAAAGTTCCCCCCTCAGTTGCAGTCGCAATTTTGCAAGTTTTAAACGGGTGAAATTCGTAGTTCTCTAAGACCATAAGAGTTACGGGACCGCAGCTAATATGTTGACTAAATGTGTAATTTAAGCAGGGCCTCCAAGAGAAATTTTACAAGGCGGACAAGACTGCTTTGGAAAGGCTGAGACTTCTCTCAAAATAGAGGATTTGAGGTCCAATTAAACCGCTGGTAAACTTTCATGAATGTGTTATTTCTTGTGCAGCATAATGTCTAGATAACATATATCCTTTATACAAAGCAGTAACAAATGTAATTTAGAAGTCCAAGTGAATTTTACATAATTATTTTTCTAACTCAACTAAAAATAGTTGAAAATGCAAAAAAAAACCTTAATTAAAATAAAACATCTAGGGCTAAGGATAATGGGGCCCTTCAGAGATTCACAGGCCTTTTCATGGCCCTCCTTGCACCAGACGATGTACCGGCTGAACCCCCCTCCTCTCATAGGACCTGATTCTAAAGATGAATCAGTTTTTGCCCTTTTCAATTTAAGTTTCCATTTTCAATATTACCGTCTACATACAAATACATATCAGAATGTGAAGAAAATGTCTTCATCGTTTCTAATAAGATACGTTAATTTACATTAAATGATACAAACTAAAAGTATAAATTAGTTTGTGTTACCATGTTTGAAAAGAAGAGTGATAGTACGACCTTTGTATTAATTTGTAAAAATTGTTAATCTTGAAAAAAAAAAAACTTTGTATTGAATTTATCAGATAATTTGATGTTCAATGCATATGATGTTGTCATAAAATCTACTGTCACATGGTAAAACTCCATTGAATATCAACCAAACATTTTATCAAGTGGAAAAGTAATATTATAGCACGGCCGTAGGCCGGGTCTGAATAAAGTGAGGCAAAGGGGGGTTTGGGGGCAGAGGATAAAGGGGGTCCGAGGCGAAGCCTTTTAAAAGTCAGAAATATAACTGTTTACTGCATATTGTACCTCCTCAGACCTGTTTGAGCGTTATTCTAGATATTGCCAGTTAGTTGGATTTTCTAGACATATTTTCATCTAATTTTCGTTTTAAAGACCCTGTCTTCAACCAATTGTGAAGTAACATGATGACTTTCCAAGGTCTTCTGCAATGTTTTTTCGTGGGAGCAACTTCGGATATTCTCATTGTTTTTCATCTGAATGTATGACATACAGTTGCCGAATAACACTGTCACTGTCTAATAACTGTTAATCGAATATTACGTCCAATGAATTTATAATCATTGATATTAGCAATGGATTTATGGGTGAAATTAGAAACATTTTGGAAAAAAAAAAGAAGATTTTATTTGTTTTCAAAGGTTATACTTGCCGTTTCAAAAGTGAGGCATTTGCCTCATTTGCCTCCATTGCGCTACGGCTATGTATAGTGTATATATTTTACATATTGCTGGTTGTAGAGGTACTTATTGTATATGTTTAGTGCTATTAAAATGCATAATACGAAAGGAATGATGGAGTTTGACACTTGGTGTTGTTTATAATTTTTGTAATTTCTAATTACCTTGAACAGAATTTGAATTCCTAATTACAATGTGCAATGATTTTTTAGACTTCAGTATTGTTTTATTGGGGGGGGGGGGTAACTTATAAAACTTATAATGATATGCAAAAAGAAAGCTTTAAAATAACCAATATTAATGTGTGGCAAT
>MJUT01015281.1:1086359-1101163 GCA_002080005.1 Gigantidas platifrons | reverse complement strand
CACAGTAGAGCAACTGACATCAATGAACCACAGTAGAGCAACTGACATCAGTGAACCACAGTAGAGCAACTGACATCAATGAATCACAGTAGAGCAACTGACATCAGTGAACCACAGTAGAGCAACTGACATCAGTGAACCACAGTAGAGCAACTGACATCAGTGAACCACATTAAAGCAACTGACATCAATGAACCACAGTAGAGCAACTGACATCAATGAATCACAGTGGAACACTATGATTGCTGGTGTTTTTCAGACATGATACCTACAATTACGACCCTATCAGTATATTTCTATACAACATACAGGATGTAATTTACAGGTGTTTCAGCCACATTTACAGTGGTACACTGTGACTATACTGTGGTCTGACATCAGTGTAACACTGTGATTGCTGGTGATTTTCAGACATGATACCTACATTTACGACCCTGTCCGTGTATATCTTTACAATATATACATTGTAATTTACAGGTGTTTCACCCACATTCACAGTGGTACAGTTACAACACTGTGAAAAATCATCGGCCAAGGTGATATTCAACAGAAACACTTTGTTTGTACTAAAGGAAAATTATAATAAAGTTTGTGTAATTGCTAAAATACTAACTGCCATGCTTGACATTAAGACAATCTCTTCAAATAAATACTATTGTAAAGAGTTATTTCTCTTTTATTCAGCTGTACACCATGACTACCAGACTTAATACGAGGGGAAATTCCACAAAGACAGTTGAAAACCAGGTCTTAGGTTGGTGTTTGGATACCATATACATACTTGAGATGAGTATCAGGGCGCAAAACCAATGTCAGGCTTGTCAGTAGTCAAAGACCTTAGACACTCTGCCACTCATGTCCTTTCACAACTATCATCCCTTTACCTAATCAAAAACAATGTTAATAACACACCTACTTACAGGATGTTAAGGGTATCAATTTTGGGAATTTATTTTGGAACTGTTTCGACAGTGTGATAATTTTTGTTTTTCATTTCATTCTACTGTCTTAATTTTAATTTGAAAAATCCATCATGTTACATTACAAGAACTTGAGGGCTTCAACAATAAAAAAAATCAGTAATGCACCAAAGGTGCGAAAGCCGCATTGCGAACATATGGATGGACAATGCCTAGTTATATAATTCTGAACCTTAGTTAAGAACCCTCAGACAATGTTCTGGTTAAAAAGTATCAAATTACTGTTCTATTTTTAGAAATTGTGATCTTGACCTTTGACCCACAAACCTAAAAATCATGAGACTTGTTCCTCTGAGCATGAGGCATGTGTGTACTTAGTTTCTTGTACTTGAGATATTGTGCGGAAACAAAAAAAGTATCAAATTTTTGCTCTATTTTTAGAAGTTGTGACCTTGACCTTTGACCTACAAACCTCAATATCAATAGGTTTCCTCCTCTCACCATCAGGCATGTGTGTACCAAGATTCATTTAGATCCGACATTTCGTTCTTAAGATATCGTGCGGAAACAAAAACAGTATCTAATTTTTGTTCTATTTTTAGAAGTTGTGACCTTGAGCTTTGTCCTACAAACCTCAATATCAATAGGCTTCCTCCTCTCACCATCAGACATATGTGTACCAAGTTTCATTTAGATCCAACATTTCGTTCTTATCAAATGTTTGTTCTATTTTTAGAAGTTGTGACTTTGAGCTTTGTCCTACAAACTTCAATATCAATAGGCTTCCTCCTCTCACCATCAGACATGTGTGTACCAAGTTTCATTTAGATCCAACATTTCGTTCTTATCAAATGTTTGTTCTATTTTTAGAAGTTGTGACCTTGACCTTTCTCCTACAAACCTCAATATCAATAGGCTTCCTCCTCTCACCATCAGGCATATGTGTATCAAGTTTCATTTAGATCCTACAGTTTGTTCTTAAGATATCGTGCGGAAACGAAAAAAGTATCAATTTTTTTTTCAATTTTTAGAAGTTGTGACCTTGAGTTGACCTTTGTCTTATGATCCTCAATATCAATAGGCTTCCTCCTCTCACCACCAGGCATGTGTGTACCAAGTTTCATTTAGATCAGACATTTCATTCTTAAGATATTGTGCGGAAACGAAAAAGTTGACACCTGGACGCCCAGACAACATTCATCATATTATAAGCCGAGTTTGACTTCATCGCAACACGGCTAAAAACTTGGGTTTATTAAAATCAATATTCAAATAACCTCTAAACAAGACAGGCTAGAAAAATGAGTATACCATATCATATTCATATTTACGTAAGTTTTGTTTCTTCACTAAATAATGCCTTTTTTCAAACCATTTCAAAATAGAAAATATCTAACTTACAGCATAACAATCGGCCACGGCTCTGACTTGGTCATAATCATCTGCCTGGGCAAGTCTTGCCAGTCCTGCTGGATACAGCTTACCACAATGTGGATAAAGTTTTGACCTGTCATCTTTTGTCAACTCAGTTCCAAAAGAGTTAATGGTAATGATAAAAGCTCTTCTGTCAGCTTCAAACTACAAGCACAAATGTCATAGCTATAAATTATAATGAATAACAGTTGCCACAATACGTTACATGTATATTCACTAAAACAAGAAACCTCTGTTGTTGGATGCACATTCTGGTCAAATCAAAGACTATAAGTAGTTCTAATTTTATAAGGCCACTCCTTTTAGCAGGCCATATTTCAGATAGTAAAATACTACTAAATTGTCCCCCTTAAGAATTGCCAACCCTCATAGACGGCCACTTTTCCATTGCTGAAAGGGTGGCATTATAAGAGGGGGACTACTGTATTTGATACTACAATAACCCCCTCCCCCTCTGTTCAAATGAATTACATTTCAACACAATTACTCATAAAAAAAACATTTTTTGGAAAGATGTTAATTTCTAGATAATAAGTAAATGGAGTTTTACTCACTGCTAATGCTTCACACATGACGTCTGCTGTTGCTCCACCTGTTTCTTGACAGAATGCATAGAAATCTTCTAAATAAGCCTAGGAAAAGATTACAAACATTTTTCTGCTTATTACATATTTATTAACTTCGGCTATTCCATAAACAAATGAATTTGGGGATGGATAGTAATTTTCAATTTTTAACAAACATTAGTCAAACAATTTGTATTATCACTTTTTGTCAAATTTCTTTTATTGACTGTAAGCATAAGACAACTACCAATACACATTTGAAGTGAAGGCCTTTCACACCACCACTCCATTTCACATGATCTTATCTATCAAAGTCCTCTCATCAACAATGGCTGATGTGGAAAGTTATGTCCCTTTCATGCTACAACAAGATTGATGTGTAATAATTGTCGTTTAAGATTAAGAGAACTAAGAAAGTAATAACTTAGAGTACACTTCTTTTATTCTAAATGTACATTATTAAATAAATTGATGAACAATTAAAATACTGTTTATTTCATGGTATTGGTTTATATAACAGAGCTTCACACAAGTTTTTGTTTTTTTAACCCTGATTGCGTCAAACCAAAAGACAAATAAGTATCTGTTGCTTCTCCGCTAAGCAATTATCATTAAGGAGAAAGAGCGATGAATGGTTGCCTCGGAATCAGGATAATGTGTCCAAGTGGGGAGACATGTCTATCTACAGACTGTTGTTTCAGCGAGATAGCACTATAAAAATCCAACTGAGCGTGTTAATCTAGTATAAAGCGGCCCTCATCATCATCTCAATAAAAACGAAATTGTTCTAGCCATGAAATAGCTGAAAAATTGCTGAGTCACTCACTCAGTCCACACAATGTCTTAAGTCCAAGGAGTATTTACTCCACATTTTTGAAAGTGAAGAGTACAACTTGTTCTCTGTACATTTTTGTACTCGTGTCTATAGAGGTGTTGGCATACAGGTAATACACATGTATTTGTACACTTTTACACTGTGCTTTAACAAATTTGATTGGGTAATATACACATGTAAGCAACTTATCTGGACCTCTTTATCAATTACCTTATATAAAGTGTTTCTGATGATTTCAGTGTTCATTTCATCCAAATCTTGTTCCAATATGCAATCAATGAAATACGGAGCTGAAAATATACAAAAAAATTTAAATGTAACAAAGAAATATAATGATAACAAGGAATGTGTGCATCACAAAATACACCCATCTATATAAATAGGGTTTTTCCCTTCCACAGGAGAATCATTTGGCCAAGTTTGGTCAAGATCCAATATACAGAACTAAAGTTATTGTGAGGAAACGATCCTGTTGTCAGAAATTCTATTTATAGTAATGGTGACCTTGACCTTTGACCTAATGACCCCAAAATAAATAGGGTTCTTCCCCTTCCAGAGGGGAATCATGTGACCAAGTTTGAAAAAGATCCAATATACAGAACTAAAGTTATCGTGCGCAAACGACCCTGTTGTCAAAAATTATCTTTATAGAAATGGTGACCTTGATCTTTGACCTAATGACCCCAAAATAAATAGGGTTCTTCCCCTTCCACAGGGGAATCATGTGGCCAAGTTTGGTAAAGATCCGATATACAGAACTAAAGTTATTGTGCGGAGACCTGTGTGGACGCCCGCCCGCCATACCCAATCACATAATACGGCCTATCTCGAGACAGGCGTATAAAAACAAAAGAATGAAAAGTGTCTGTTTTCTTCCTTTTATTACTGATGTAACATTATCTGTTTATTATCTAGTAAAATTTGTAATTCATAAAAAGTGTTGTAATTTCTGAAAAATATTTCAAACATTCAAACATAGGGTTCTATTCTAAACCCTGTCCGGCTGTGGAATTCATGTTGAATTTCAAATCTAAAATTTGTAGACAAAAGTTCCTGCTTCAATTAAATATTAATTCTGTAGTGGAAGCAATACTTGATTTCTAATAAACACAATAAAAACTAGAGAAAGTTGATCTGGTGATCACAGATACCCCCGCATTCCAAATTTTCATCCAGAAACCTTTAAAGTCCCTATCTTCTAAGAGAAAAAGGGCCATAATTCATGAACGGTAAATGTCAATTTCACCATAATCAAATTTAATCTGTATTTTATGGTACATTGCATTGTGTTAAAGTTTGAAAAGATTTGGTTGAGTTGTACCATAAATACCATCTGGAAACCTAGAAAGTCCCAAGTATCTAAGAGCAAAAGGGCCATAACTTATTAATGGTAAATGTGAAATACACCGTAATCGAACTTAACCTGTATTTAATGGTCCACAGCATTGTGTTAAAGTTTGAAAAGATTTGGTTGAGCCATACTTTAAATATCATCCGGAAACCTTGAAAGTCCCTATTTGCTAAGAGAAAAAGGGCCATAACTCAGGAACGGTAAATGTGAAATACACCGTAATCGAACTTAAACTGTATTTAATGGTCCACAGCATTGTGTTAAAGTTTGAAAAGATTTGGTTGAGCGGTACTTTAATTATCATCCGGAAACCAAAAGTGTGACGGACGGACATGAGGATCCCTATATACCCCCCACCGACTCTTGTCGAGCGGGGGTATAATAAACAATGTAGCAGACCAAACAATTACAAGGAAAATTCTTGCCAATTTTATTCTAAATATAAAATATTAGATGTTAGTGTGTGGCAAAGAAAAAAAAAAGTCCCAACAAACATCTAATTTGATAAGATTGGTATCTTGGTGGCCATTTTTGATTTCAAGGTCAACATAACAAAAACATACACCTGCATAGGACCAGTCCACACACAGAACATTTGTAAAAGGTTTGATTCCAAATGAACCATTGTTTTTAGTGCAGACTATAACAGTGTAAAATGCATTGCAGATGATTCAAAGAGAAATTATTTGCTCATATATTCATTCAAGTAATACGAGTTAAAAACCTTCAAAATGTTTCAAAATTCTTAGCAGGATACATCAAATTAAATGCACTACTTTTTTCCACAGCACCTAACAGACACTACAGTACAAACAAGATGTTTTTGTTAGAAAAAAAACAGTGTCCTGACATCAGTGAATCACAATAGAACACTGTCATTTCTGGTGATTTTCAGACATGACACCTACATTTACAATCTTATCGGTGTATTTCTATACAACATACAGGATGTAATTTGCTGTTGTTTCACCCACAAACACAGTGGTACACTGTGACAGAACTGTAAAAAGTCACCAGTGAGCCTGAGGGATTTTTTTTTATTTTTTTTTTATTTTTTTTACATAAAATGGAATCCATATTGTGTACATGTGATATCTACCTAATGGTGTATCAACTAATACTGCATTGTAGAGCTCTGCTGGAGTTGATGCAATATGTATAGCTTCCATCTGTTCAAAGCTACCCAACGGATGACATTTAGGAATAAGTTCACTTAGAGGTCTTTGGTGTAATGTCCCTGTTATCAGCAGTATAATATTATCTATCATATAACTGTACCTACAAATAGAATGGCAACAAATATCATACTGTGCTTGTATTGCTATTCTACATTTCACAATCTTATACTGTATATGTATTAACTAATAACTTTTCTTTGTTCTGAGATATAAATATGCAATCTACAAGTAGAAATATAAAATTTAGCATGTTACCACATGTTTAATCTACATGTATCAGAAAACAACTATCTGAGATTACAGCCATATGCTATGATTGATTGATTATTTAGTGTTTAACACCACGCTTAGCAGTATTTCAGCTATATAGTGGCATGAACCATATATATATACTGTTGTAGTCTAGAAGTGTTGCTAATGGTTCCAGACAATGATTGATTGATTGGTGTTTAACACCAACTTTAGCAGTATTTCAGCTATATTGTGACGTAAACAAGATATACATACGTTATGTAGTCTAGAAATGTGGCTAATGGTTCCAGACAATGATTCCTTAAATGTTGGAATTCTACAACCAGTTTCTCCTTCAGTCTATCATCTATCACCGATACTGTTAATGGACTTGGCTCATTGGCAAGAAAATTACCATAATCCGTACTTTGTAAGTGTAACTTTAAATCTGTAATAAGAAAAATTGGTTTATTTTTTATTTAAACTACATTTGTATTTCAATAACAACGACTTTGTAGTGAAATTGTACATGACACAACTTATTAGTATTTGATAAAGTTTGTCAAATTCTTTATTCAAGTCTGTGGTTTTATCCTAGTAATAATAAGGATTATATATACCATGGATCTTACGAATTAACTTATTTAAACCAACGAATCTGAAGGATGAGTTGGTTTAAATAAGTTCATGAGTAAGATCCATGGTATACATGTTTTGTAACAGAAATTACATGATGTCGTCAAAATCATGGAATAACATCAAGATCTGACATCAAAATCATGGAATAACAGATCTATCACTTCAAAATCATGAAATAACATCAAGATCCTCATGTTAGACCATGGTTTATAAAAGTTCACTATTTTTAAGTTGATTACAGCATAAAAACATCTAAGGAAAAATGTGTACACTTTTATGTTACAAGTTATATACTATACATACCAGGATAGTTTACTGTACTAGTAAAAGTTGATCACCATGATTTAACTGAAATATTGTGGTAGTATAATATAAAATGTATAATCCACCCATCTACATGCTAAGTGAGTGAGTGATTGTTCATTAATGCAAAACTAGCAATTTTTCAGCTATATAATGGCAAAAATAAGTCATGTTTTGATGAGGTAAATATGATGATACCTGCTTTGCACTTGATAAACGTGCTTAATTGGATTTTTATTGTGCCAGCTGACTGAAACAACAGTCTGCAGGTAGACATGTCACCAAATTCAGACATAGTATCTTGATTTTGAGCCAACCAGCATTGCTCTTGACCCTGTTAATGTTGCGTACTTAGCAGAGAAGCAGCAAATGCCAATTGCATAGTCTTTGGTTTTACTAGATACGACGATTCCGTGATAAGACGTTCTCCTGACTTGGAGGAAGAATTCGTACCACCGATCACGTGACTTCCCAAAAAATCTAGGCATTTTTAGCAGTAGACACTGCAGATAGAAATGGATCGAGGAAAACTATCTCAAAAGTCATCCAGCAAATATTGGTGCATGGTTCGGGGGTGTACATCTGACAGCAGGGAGAAACCCAATCTGGAAAAATATGTAACATTTATTCCATTTCCGACAAAGTTGACAGACCACAGGCCATTTTGAACAAAAGATGCTTAGATTTTTGTCACGTGGTGATGGAAGTCACATGACGGTATGATCTGAATACCAGTATCCCGGAACCGACGTATTGCAGCTCGAACCCACGATCTACCACACTGGAGGCGAGCACACTAACCATAACACCACTGATGTGGTTTCTGCATGTTTATACCTTACAAGGAGGCAACATATAGAAATAAGTCATACATGAACTAGCTTTCATTCAACCTCAATCCACTTGTGAAAAAAAAAAAGTAGAAAGGACCAAAAATAAATTAGGGTCTGAATCTGTATTTCCAGTCTTGATCGTGTTTATTTATACATATTTGACTCTCAGTGTAGTTATGGAATTTTAATATTATACTGTAGCGTAGTCCAAGATTCCTCTGCCGTTGTACGTCAGAGCGCTTGCCATAAACAAAACGGCGAATTTTCCTCTCACACTCGAGAGAGGCACATTTCCACATTTTGTGGCTATCAGATTTTATTTTCTATCCAAAACCCTAATATATATCACTTCACCAATCATTTTTCTATTCATTCATAACCATCTTACCCTCAGAAATTGGTGTTGCACTCCATTACAGCACGATTTCCCCAGACCATATAATTTCGTCATTTTGAACACTGACATTTTGGAATATTTATCACGTGACTTCGAGAGAACTACGATTACCGCAATGTATCATGGGAGATGATTTGCAATTTTGCATATAATCTGACCTTGTCCAAAAAATAGGGGGAAACGTAACACATGCTCTTTCCGAAACCCGCGGATAACACTGCCAAATGAATCTTTTCTATCCAACATATTTTGTATTATTTCTTTCTGCTCTGATTTGAGCTGTAGATGGAACTGTTTGTCCTGCAGAATACGCTTTATATCGTCTAGTATGTTGTTTATATATGCAAATATTTGGCGCGCTGCATTTAGTAGCTCCCATCATGCAATGCGTTGCTGTCATCTTTCAGTTAGTATCGCCAGATCACATTAAAAAAATGGCAGTGAAATGACCAAATCATCGGGTGTAAGAAAAAAAACGTGCTGTAATGGAGTGTAACACCACTCTCTGAGGGTAAGATGGTTATGAATGAATAGAAAAATGATTGGTGAAGCGATATATATTAGGGTTTTGGATAGAAAATAAAATCTGATAGCCACAAAGCGTGGAAATGTGACTCTCTCGAGTGTGTGAGAAAAATCCGCTGTTTTGTTTATGGCAAGTGCTCTGACGTTCAACGACAACAGCAAGTTCTAAATAGTCGTCGAACGGAAGAGGAATCTCGGACTAACTGTAGCGTAGGTGTAATTAACAAATAAAACAAAATTCCAATTAACTGTGGCGACACCGACTGAAAGTACATACGTAACAAGGAATTTATCGTTTTAATTCAATGTGATTAATTTGTGTGAACGGATTAATTAAACATATGAAGCCCAATAAACAAATCACGACCCAATATGGTTTTTACCATCTAATGTTTCACATTGTACTAAATTCAAATAATCCGTTTGTGTTAAAATCCCTGCTTTGAAGCCTCTCACTAGTCCCTCAAGATAGCCATGGTCAATATTAAACGTCAGCTCTGGCATCGAATACATGTTGGATCAATTTTCTGTTTTCATGAAAATTATGATGATGCGGAAGTCACATGAGACATCCGTGACCTTTTTTGAGATGCCGTATTCTACAATTGAAAACTCTAGAGAAATACGAAATCCGGATATTTTGGGGTGGTCAATATGCAAACACGGCTTACAAAATTAAAAATTATAGTTAATGGAATTTCCGGATGTACCGATACGAATACCTTGTAAATTCCGAGAAACGGCGTTTGCGTGATTAAAATCAGCGGAGACAATGACGCTACACCACTTTAAAATCAACTATTCACATTACGCAATGTTCCATTTAGGCACAATGCCTTGTCGACTATCAACGTGTTACTACTATCCATGCATATACACACACACACAAAAAGATTTTGGCATATTGCTCAAATCGTGAATAACAAAAAAACTTGATGTATTCTGTGTTAAAGAGATTGCTTGAAAAAACGTCGGAGAATTTTCTATCGTATGGGAAGTGGTATTACGTAAGCCTGTCTGATTTTCTTCCTCTCAAAACCAGAGAAATCAGTAACTATATCTTGTCTGACCGTGCATGGTTTAAGTATTTAACACAGCCCCTGAATCCCTTAAATTTAACCATAGAATGAACAACAGAATACATTTATGTACAACCTTGTTTTGATATTTCATTCCAGATTAAAATTAACTCAAAGATTAACAATGAGGTCCAGAAGGCCAAAATCTTTCATTGAAGGCTTTAACCAAATCCCATTTTTGCCAACTTCCGAAGCTAAATCTCCTGAGTGGCTATTATCAGCCCTGCTTGACCAACGTGTTTCACACAAGCCTTAGATTTTTCGTCAACCTTTTAATGCTTCCATTGTCCCATCGTCGACACCTTCGTGAAAAGCTTTGAATCTACAAGTCCTCCGAGTGAAAGAATATGAAGACACATAGGGAAATTCCTTCATCATATTTCTTCTTCATGGATGTTGACAGAATTTAACAACAGACAAACTTATAGACAATGAGCATAGCAATGTATATACATTGTACTCTGCAGATGGAACTATTTGTTTCATTCGTGTCTGGACCCCATAAAACTTTGCCTGTCATGTTTCCAGCCACACTATACCATTAACCTCTGAAATTACCAATCTCAATAAATTTATTGACTATTTTGGGAAATATATTCTCAAAATTGTGTTTTTTAAGCTCAAAATTTATAAGAAAAAATATTTATACATCTTCTAGTATCTATTTTGTAACAACACAAAGAAACAAACAATACCTGCTCTCACTTTAGTCTCTTATTGATAGTAAGCATATTTTCAAAACATTGTATCCCACTCCGAATAAGACTGTACTATTAACTTCTTACAACACAATTTCCCACACCATTCGTACAATATTTAAACATGACTCCAGTACATGTGGGAAGTCTTCCACAATGATGACAGCGATGAAAATGAATGACAATAAGTTTGTTTTATCTGTGTTACCTTAACGGAGGCATGTGAGCTGGGGATGGGGGTAAGGGGCGTGTGACCCCACACTTTCAAAAGTGGGGGCAAAACGGGTTTATTTTGCCCCTCGTCACTTTTTTGGGAAAAAATTTAGTAACAGTTAGCTGTAGATTTAACATGAAGCCGAAAATGTACATCACGAGATATGAAGCCAAAAATGCATGCCAAATGACTTTTTTTCCTTGTCAGTTTTGAAAGCTTGCATCTCTCGACTTTCGGGTCGTCTCCCACTTGCGGTCAATTTCAAATCTTTCATGTCCAAGCCTACATTTTCCATCCTCCACTTGCCGGTCTACTCCCACGCCTTTGTTTGAGGTAATCAACGCTACGAACTCTTCATAATTGACTTGTCCATCACCATCTATATCGGCTTTACGGATCATTTCTTCTGTACTTCTTCGTCTGTTAATTTTTCACCTAAATTTGTCATTACATTTCTCAATTCTGATGCACTCATGAACCCATTGCTACCCTGGTCAAACATTCGGAATACTTCTGTGATTTCTTTTACACTCTCAGTGTCTTTTAATTTTTTTAGCCATCATAACCCCGGTAGTCAAGTCAATTGTTCCATTACCATCAGCAGCTACTTCATTAAGCATATCTAGGAGTTCTGTTTCTAGTGATTTTTGTCCTAATTAATGACCTCATATCTATTCCAAGTTCTTTTGTGGTGATCACCGGATTTGTAACGGGTGACACTAGTGAACTAGGAACTGCCTACCCCTCCGGAGCACCTGCGTTCACCGCAGGTTATTAGTGTGATTCGTGTTAATCAATCTTTAGTTTTATGTGCATGTTTTGTAGATCATTGTTTGTCCTTTTGTACTTTTTTGGCCTTTTGTTGTCTGTTCTTCGATATATAGATACATATTGCCATTATACCCTTAACACCTGTGACTTCTTTATTCTCAAAACAGACACTCCCTGATTCCAAAACGTCAAGTTTTAAATATGTTTCTGCATTTAGATTGAGTGAGTGATTGTTTAACGCCAACAGAGCATTGTTTATACCTATATCATGGCGAGAACAACTTGCTGTATATTTTGTACAAGACCAATACTATGAGTCGGATTTTAGTGCTGGTTCACATTAACAACAGTCCGTTGGTAGACATGTCGGACATATTATCCTGATACCGAGGCAACTAGCTTTAATCATACTCATCAATGTTGTGTGCCAAGCAGAGAAGCGACAAATACTAACTTTATAGTTTTTGGTTTGACCCGACCGGGGCCCGAACCGCACTCGAGGCGATCACGCTAACCATTACACCACCGATGCAGTATTGCATCTAGACCTAAAACTCTTTGATTTATGTATAAAGACTATTAATTGTTGCTACAACTCCATATCGATAGACTACTACAATCTAATGATTATGGGGGCCGTCGTGATAATAATCACCGATGCATTCACTGCACATCATCCCTCACGTTGTGAGTTCGAGTCCCGCACAGGCGAGGTGTTCTCGATACAGCATTATGTGATAAGTTTGTCAGTTACTTACCATGGGTTTGAGGGTTTTTTCCGGTACTCCGGTTTCCTCCACCTATAAAAGTAACCGCCACGATACAACTGAAATATTGTTGAAAGTGGCGTTAAATACCATAACCCTCATCCCTTTTAATGGTGAGTAATGATGATGGATTTAAACAAATTAAGTGACACTTAGAATGTACAATTATTTTATTCAAATTATTAGCAATATGCTAAGCTTAAATGATAACGAGAAAACTGTAAGATTCGTGTATTATTTGACATGTCTAGCCCACCCTTTGACAATTTCTTCATCAGGACAACATGTTGCTCTATATATATCGCTTTTATTTGCCTCCTCAATGTATTTGTGTAGACCTGTCATTTCATCTGGGATTTCAAGTCCTGCAAAATGGCTACCTGCTACTTTCACGTGACGAAGACGTGGCAGAAGCATACAGTCGATCTCGGCAATATCATCCCCAATCAAATATTTCCCCTTTTCAGTATCATTTTCAAGGTACTTGTTCAGCTTTGCCAATTCATTTAACAAATCAGTTTTAAGGGATTCAACTTTTGTCTGGTCCTTATTTTTCAACAAAGCAGCTAATTTTGGGAATATTCCCGAACATGCATCAAGTGCTGGACCCGTATATCCACACTTGCAATCACAGTCTGGAAATTCATCATTCAAATATTTTGTAATTTCTGCTGAGTCTGCAATAATTTTGTTTTCTTTTCTCCTGTCTACTAGCACAGGAACTTTTCCATCTGTATTTAACCTGACAAATTCGTCAGGTTTGTTTGCAGTGTCAACTGGTTCAATATTTATTTGTTCATCTGGTACCTTAAGTTTTGCAAACATCAAAACTCTTTGGGAGAATGGGCAATCGCCAATATCTCGTCCATTACTTGCCGCTTTCACATATAGTAAAAATCTTTTCCCGGTGCTCATTTCGTATCTGCAAACAAAAATGTTATGTTTTAAAATACTTATATCATAAAAAAAATTCCGGCAGTGTTTGCTATACCACGTTTGTATATGATTTAGGAGCATGTTACTCTACATCTAAGAGTTCATTCTATTAAACTTCCTTCCTTGATCCATTTGTTTTGTAAGGCTTTCATGTCTCATTCGTTATTTGCACTTACATTTATGTATTTACCTAAGCTGGTGAAACAGGATTTCAATATAAGACGACGATCGTGTCGTTTAACAGTACCATGACGGGTACTACTAATGGAGCAGGAATTACTTTCCCTTCCGGAGAACTCGAGTTTACCGGTTTTTTTTAGGGTTTCATGTTGCTCAATCTTACGTTTTTTGTGTAATGTTTTATAGTTTGTTTACAGTTTGTTCTTTAGACAATTGCATTGTCTATTCTTAGATTTACGGCTTTTCATTACCCCTTTGGCGGCTTTAGTATCTTCAAACTTTTCTGATATGAAAAATGTAGACTTTACCCTTTTAATTACATTTCCGACACACATTTTATTGTATAACGGAAGCCGTTGTGGTCGTGATCGTATGGTTGCTGGATTTACAACTTCTATGCAATCAGTGCATATCACCATTAAAGTTGTGAGCTCGAATCCCACTCATGGCGAGGTGTACTCAATACAACATTATGTGATAAAGTTTGTCGTTCGTTTTCTCCGGATACTCGGGTTTCCTCCACCAATAGTCAATACAACTGAAATATTATTGAAAGTGACATTAAGCACCATAACTCTATCCATTACTCTTTATTGTACAACGGGTAGTTGATATGATAACGATAAATCTTCTAAAAGAAAATGAAAAACACGTGGGAAAGGAAATCAGACAAAAACAGATTGTTTTTTCTCTTGTTGAGTTCGCAATATTACATTCACAACTACAACAAAAAAAGTATAGTAACACAAAATATTAGCAAGCAAGCGAGCAGTTGGCCCTAACATAAGCCTTTTATAATGATCTGAAATTTGCCAAATGTGATATGGTTGGTAGAGCAAACAAATGTTGCTTTAAAATGGTACACAACTGGCAAATCGAAATAATCAGATAATCGGAGGTAAGCAAATCAGTGATAGTATTTTCATCGGAGGTTGTTTTTTGGGGGG
>MJUT01015281.1:1067152-1077297 GCA_002080005.1 Gigantidas platifrons | reverse complement strand
AAGCAATGGTTTGCTTGTGGTTAAAAAAGTTAATCCCATTAGATTCTTTGGTAAAGGAACATCTACATTACATTGCATGTTTTGTTTTGTGGGAATGAGTTTTGTAAAGAGTTGTAAACGATAATTCAGACGAGGTAGGTTTCCTGTTAATAGCAGACTTACCAAGGTCTTTCACTCTTGGCCATGCTGACAAAATGTTCAATATTATATATATGCAAATGTATATACAAGAAAATGTAACATATTCTGGAACATTGGTATGATTGGATAAAAAGCTGTTTTATGTGAATAACATATTGATGTCTCTGGAGTTTGCTCTCAATTTACTATTTCAAAGTTTGACATCTTCTTCTAGAAGTATTTTGCGATTGTGCATAGCATACAAAAAATCTACATGCAAGCAGTTCGATCGTTTAACATCACCTTTGGTGCTTTCATTTAGATGTAGTATGATTTATAGATGGCTAGAACCATGAAATTTTAAAACCAGCCATTTCCGGATTTTAAATTCATTTCCATCCTGTATATTGGCCCTGTTTTTTACTTTATACGAAAACATATGACGCCATTTTACTGACAGCAGACGTTGCCAGATAATCGAGAGTATATTAAAATTCAGGAATGGCTTTTCAAACAATCTTATGCAGTGTTCTAGGATTTTTCTGCAACAGCAACTTTCCACGGGAAAGTGCATACCAAAAATTCACTTGCCCACAGACCAAATTTACTTTCCCTGTTTAATTAATTTTTTCGTTCGATTTAATGTTATTTAGATGAAAGACATTTGATCCAGTAATAAAGCTGTTGTGCTTTATTGTGCTTAGCTAATGTAGGATATTCTTTGTACAGTAATGTGATTAAAACATTTGATCCTTTTGGTTCATCATATATGGGCCAAGCAAATGAGCTTTTAAAAATGGAACAAAATATGGTTCCTTATAGCATCACTATAAATTTTGTTTCTTTAGTTTTTAGCCATTTAAATTTTCATTGTTGAGAGGCATAGAATGTAAACAATCTTTCCATATTCTTCTTTTTTAGCCAATAATTACTTTTACCAAGGTAACACTTTGCCACCAACGGCAGTACTCTGAATGCACCTATTTGTTTGCCACCAACGGCAGCACTCTGAACGCACCTATTACAACACATGTTTCCTTCCCCTAAACTGTAATATTCCCTCGAACTGCAGACACAGGGCCTTGTCACTATCCACGTAAATATACTATCAATGCATAAACATAAACAAGGGCGGACATCTTTTTTTACCCCCGCTCGCTTCAAGTCGTGTTTGTTTTTTAAAATCCTTCTGATATATTCAAAACCCTGTTTGGTTCAACTCCCAAGACCTTATTCTTTTCAAAAAATATCATAACCTCCCCTCGACTACCTCTTGTGAAGACGCAGCTGTCGTTTTTGTCAGGAATTCGCCCGAGAATCCAACTTCATAGTCACAACGTGAAAGTAACAGCTCCGTCTATAAAAAAACGGAAGTTCGGAGCTCTCGGGGATTTAGATTTGAGGTAAGGAAAATATTTCACTTCAAATTTTCCCGCTCGTTTAATGTTGTTTGAATCTTAACAGTATTTTCCTTACGTCAAAGCTAAATCCCCGAGAGCTCCGAACTTCCATTTTTTTTATAGGTGGCACTGCCACTTTCACTTTGGGACTATGGAGTTAGATTCTCGGGCGAATTCCTGACAAATACGACCGCTGCGTCTTCACAAGAGCTAGTCGAGGGGAGGTTATGATATTTTTTGAAAAGAATAAGGTCTTGGGAGTTGAACCAAACAGGGTTTTGAATATATTAGAAGGATTTTAAAAAACAAACACGACTTGAAGCGAGCGGGGGTAAAAAAAGATGTCCGCCCTTGTTTATGTTTATGCATTGATAGTATATTTAAGTGGATAGTGACAAGGCCCTGTGCTGCAGATGACGATCTCATATGAAAACATGATTTTAAATAAAAGTATGATTCTTCATTTGTACAATTATGCAAAAGAGAAAGTTTTGAAATCATTTGAAACTCTTCAATCCAGCAGTTGAAATTTACTTGCCCACGGACAAGTAAGGTTTGGAAATTAACTTTCCCGTGACCAAAATTCACTTGCCACGGGTAACGGAAAGGGGAACACTGTTATGTACAAAGAAATATTTAACTAGCCATTCCTTGATAATTCCAATCGTCATATGAATTAAGGGTTAACACTGTCAATCGCCAGATCGGAAAATCGATAATAGGTCGAAAACCCATAGCGATTGACAGTGTTAACCCTTCATTCATATGACGATTGGAATTTTCATAGAATGGCTAGTTAAATATTTCTTTGTACATAAGATCCGGAAATGACTGGTTTTAAAATTTCATGGTTCTGGCCATCTACAAATCATACTACATCTAAATAAAATAACACAATGTTTGAAAATGACCACTTTCAAAATTGTGTTCACTTTTGTTGTTTATTTTAGTGCTGAAACCAGATGCACTGCTGTTCACAGGCATTTGACCGATGGACCTTAATTTCCCCATGTTTGCCACGGGGGAACGTATTTTCAGGTCTAGTAAAGATGTAGGGCCTCTATTTAATTGTGGGTCCTGGGTCCACACGAATACTAGAAAAATACTCAAGGTAAGAAACAAAATCACTGAAAATGGCGGCGTACTGCTAAATTTCTTGTTATTGTCGATTTCCCTGATTTCTGAAAAATAAACGGATGGAATGCACTAACCTTGTGGACCCCCATCAGCTGTTGTGCCACTGGTTTACTCTCATATTCGTACTATTTTGCAAAAAAAATTGTTTCAGAAGGACGCAAAATGGTGCATTCTCTGCATTTTGGATATAAAATCTGTGTAGTCAAAACTTTAAATATTGTATGATAAAACCATGGAAAAATGGAATTTTTTTCAGAAGGACACAAAATGGTGCATTCTGTTGCATTTTGGATATAAAATCTGTTCAGTCAAATCTTTAAATATAGTATGAAAAAAACTCATCAGTCCATGCTGTCTTAAAAGTTAAATACATTGTCATAACGTAAACGAGCCTTTTTTTTTTCTGGCGTTTCGGACATATTCATTCAGACATTGATCTGTTGATGTTTAAGAATCATAAGTTCAAAATGTAGTGCTTCAAAACTTTATTTTAAATACCGTTTCTGATTGGTTTAATGATAAAGAATTGACCAATGGAAGTTTCCGGTATAAATTAAGAGGGAAATGATACGAAATGGGCCTAAATAATTTGGATTTGTACTCGTTTATACGTCGTAGAAATCTACCAGAATAATCAACTTATGAACAATTCACGATAATTTTTTTTACATTTTTTTTTTTTTTAAATCGGTAGGAAAACATCTAAAATTGGTAGGCGGTAGAAGACTTAAAAATTCGGTAGACTACCATGTAAATCGGTAGGGTTGGCATATATGTAACAGTTTGGGAAATAACCGCTCACCAACTTGCCAAATGCGGGTGGAAATTTCGGGTGGCGAGTAAGATCCACTTTATACTCGCCGGTCTGGCGAGTAGGAACTTGAAAACATTCGCCACGATAACTAGTTGACAGCTTTAAAATATCATAGCTCCCAAACAGTTAATTTTTCTGTTAACTGTGTCATTTATCCAACATTTTATTAATCATTGTATTCGATAAGGAAACATTCCGCCATAACACTTCATTTCTGTCAACAGAAAAATTACAAATGTAAGTATACAATCCCGACCCTGCATAATTTTGCCAAGGTCAATTTCACGATTAAATGAAATATTGTTTCATTACAAATAGATGTGATGACTTTTAAAATTAATGCAAATAAAATAATTTGGTTTTGAAATATTTCAAACGAATTCGTAGCGAAAACATAAAGTTAAATATGTGTCGGAACCGGGTTTGACATACATGTTTTATACAATGCATTAAAAGTCTGTAGAGCCAGTTGATGAAGACGAAGACAACGAAATTGAGGAAGAAGAGATCAATGCAGCTCTTAAGAGAGTGTTGATCCTTCTTGACCAAGTTAATAACTTGTCAAAATCTACAAAATAAATTTTTGAACATTACTGTATTGTTTATTTGGTATTTGTTGCCGCGAGTTTTAAAATGATGTCACTCGCCAAACATGGCGAGCTCTATTTCATTTTGGTGAGTATTTGTTTCAGTCCACTCGCCATTTTGGCGAGTGTTTGAAAAAAAATGGTTTCCCACACTGATGTAATAATTTTACAATTGGTGTTACATTTTGTACCTAACTTGGGACGAAGTCCAATATTTTTTTTTTAAGCAATATTAATTCAGATATTATACCTTTATGCCTAGAAAAAAAAATTGTTTGGTTCTGGTTTCATTGCCAAAAAATTTAGGTAGGGTAGGCTTTTTTTTTTTTAAATGATGAGTATAGTATAAAGTGCAGGCTTGTATTACAGATAGAATATTCACTGTTTTACTATGTTAATCCAAAGGCATGTATGAAAAGTTTTTTGCAATAAATGCTTACACATTTTAATATTGTAGTTCTGTTATTCTTGTACTGAGGAGATGTACATAATGTATTGAATCAATTGATATCCCAGTAAAAATTTCTCTGTTGACATGATTGGGCTTGCCCTTCCAAAGCACCTGTATTAAACCCCAATTTTTTAATAGGTGGGTTCTTTGTTGCTCATTAAGTCTCCCAAACAACGTTGGGAGACTTATTGTTTTTGCTCCGTTTCTTATTATTATTATTATCCCCCCACGATAGCGGTGAGGGGATATAGTAATAGCGGCCGTCTGTCTGTCTGTCCATCCGTCACACTTTCTTGTTTACGCGATAACTTGAGTAAACATGGATAGATTTGAATAATTTTTTGCATGTGGCTTGTAATTATCATTATCTTGGATGGGTTCTAACATGGAAATATCTTGGATGGGTTCTAACATGGAAATATTTGAAGCAAGGGTTTTGGGGGAAATCTTTGTTTTTGGTTGAAAAATCACCAATTTTGAGAATTGAGTCTTGTTTACGCGATGACTTGAGTAAGCATGGATAGATTTGAATAATTTTTTGCATGTGGCTTGTAATTATCGTTATCTTGGATGGATTCTAACATGGAAATATTTGAAGCAAGGGTTTTGGAGGACAATCTTAGTTTTTGGTTGAAAAATCACCAATTTTGAGAATTGTGTCTTGTTTACGCAATAGCTTTAGTAAACATGGATAGATTTGAATAATCTTTGCATGTGGCTTGTAAGTATGTTATACATTAAGACTACAAGGCTGCTTTCTATAAATATATAAAACTAAATATTATACAAGTGCGGGGGGATACGTCGCGCATTCATGCGCTAGGCGGTTCTTTTATTATTATTATTCTCCTTTTTCCTTTCTCCTTTCTTTCCGTGGACCATGAACTTGTCCACGGCAGATCTCAGGAACTACTGGACAGAATTTCATGAAACTTGGTGGAATTATAGATATATGTTTCTAGTTGGTCCTAAAGTTTTCAGCTTTGTGGTAAAGGGGGTCAAAGTAATATTTTGAGGGGTTCAAAGGGGGTGGGGGTTACTATAGAATCCTATGGGAAAGTTGAAATTTCGTACATTAATGTTGATAACTTCTAAATGGATAATGATAGAGACATAAAATTTGACATAGTGATAGGTCACCATTAGAGGAGCAATTCTGCATTTCAAAATTTTCAAAATGGCTGCCAAAACATGACATAAAAAATCAGTGGTAAAAATTCAACATTGTCCGATATCGTCAAAATTTGATATGTGGGTAGATAATGAAGTCCCAAATTGATTCCCGACATTGAAAAATTTCTACCGATCGCCATTTTCAAAATGGCCGCCACAATACCGCAAAAATTCAACTTTGTCCGATATCATCAAAATTTGATATATGTGGGTAGATAATGATGTCCCGAATTGATACCCGACATTGAAAAATTTCTACCGGTCACCATTTTCAAAATGGCCGCCACAATACAGCACAAATTCAACGTTGTCCGATTTCAACGAAATTTCACATGTAGGTAGATTATGATGTCCCGAATTGATTCCTGACATCGAAAAATTTCTATCGCTAACCATTTTCAAAATAGCCGCCACAATACCACACAAATTCAACATTGTTCGATTTCAACGAAATTTCATATGTAGGTAGATTATGATGTCCGGAATTGATTCCTGACATCGCAAAATTTCTACCGGTCTCCATTTTCAAAATGACTGCCACAATACCCCAAAAAATCAAGCTCAGAATGAATTTGTCACAATGTAATGTGTTCATTTAAACCTGTTGTCAGTGGCCTGTTTGGGAGACTTCATAATCGTTAGATTATAATCATATCTTTTTTTTATTGTTTTTTTTTTTTTTAAGTTTTTTGTGGTATTCTTTGTTGTTTGTCTGTATTCTCTCCATGTTCAAATGTTGACTTTGTCCACTGGACTTATCCTGTGTTGGTGGACACTTCTATTTCTGTTTTTGCCTGTTATGTCTTACAACCTTTGACATTTAAACTGGTATCAGGGACTTGGTGTCATAAGAATAAAAGTATCATGAAAAACCCAAATTAATTCATGCACTGTATGGCAATTTCGATGATTTAATACATGTAATCAGTAGTGCTTGGAGCCAAAATATGAAAACCAAGATATAGCCATCCTTTCAAAGCACCTGAATCATTCAATGACATTGTACCTTTCATATTTGTCATGTCAGGGAAATAGTAATATATCAATTATTTAAAGTTTAACCTCACAACATTTTTGTTCTGTACCATTTATGTTAATATTATTGAATTGAAAATACACCATGTGGATCTGAGTGGTTTTTTTTTTTTAAATAACATGTCAAAACACACAAGTATTTTATTTATTAATACAGTGAAACCTATCTTCCAATTCACCTCCATGGCATCAGTTTTAGTGTTCCGAACAGACAGGTGTACAGTTTATACAGATTAAATTAAGAAGTAACAAAGATTTCCTACATTGAGAATATTTAATGTTCTGTGTAGACAGGAATATGTTTTATTCACTCAGTTAGAACTGTACATGTTTAGACAGATTTTACTGTACACTTTTGTAATGTTTTCAATACTGGTATATGTACATTTTTGTATATGGGCTCTTTAAAAAAAAATGACCCCATTTCTTTTATCATTGACCATTCTAATATGCGATGATTTAAATTGGATCTTTTTATATCAGAATATGTACTTTGGTACTTAGAACCTTGCTGCAAAATTTCACTGCATTATCTGCTACCACTAAAAAATAGCGTCCAAAAATGTATCAAAAAATGTCAGGAGTGTAACACTTTTAGTGTGACATTTACAAAGATGCATGTACTGCCATGTTGTGTAATTAGAAAACAAATAATTGTACAGTAGAAAAATATATCTTATGGAAAACTTTGGTATTTTAGCTAAAATTTCATGCATAATTTATGCATTTTTTTTGTAATTTTGAAGACAGGTAAAATTACCATGTATCAAATAAATAAAAGTAAATAAAACTGTTTGTGTTGTCTAAAAGTGAAATTATTTAGGTATGTAGCATACTTCTCAACAACTGACAATGGTTAATTGTCTCTTTAAGTATCATAGCTGAAACTAGAAGCATCAACCGGTCTGTGTGAGCTTTTACATCAATCCTATATTCAATAGAAGAACACCTGTGGAATATGTCAGGAGTGTAACATTTAAATTTACAAGGTCATAATTTTAACACAATTTTATTAATTATAATATTTTGTGTTTTAATTTAGTCAACAGTCCTGTCAAAGATCATTAGTGACAAGCATAGTGATCTGATGACCGCCAGTTCTTTTGTGTGGCCAAAGCATCTATGTCAGGAATGTAACACTTTTATCCAATTAAATACAAGCACTATTGAACTTACTTTTTAGTCAGATTTAGAAAATATGGTTGACTGAAACTGACCATCTGTGTCTTGCTGAGGTATTGTAATGCAATTCTATTATATTTGTAGCATTCTATCTCCTCGTTATAATTTATTTAAGCCGCTGATTGAAAAATAATCTATATAATCATGAGCACTTCGAAGAGTTTTTCAAAAATGATTAAGACATTCTAATTTTCACAAAGCAGAAATGAAGGATATAAATATTGGTAATTAAAATATTAAATGTTTTGTGAATAATTGTTTCATTCATTGGAAAATAGCTATGTATTTAACTATCAACATAAAATGTTACACTCCTGACACAAATCCTACTTTTTAGCTTTTTCTATCATTTGGCATCTGCAAAAATGTATCATAGTAATTTTTTTTTTAAAGTCATTTCCTCTGAATCCAATGGGAAGATTGGAACCAAAATTGGTGTGGATGTTCCTTTATATGGTATCTAGTTCAAAACTTTTGCTGTGATTTTGATCAGTCGACAAATATGGCTGCCAATACCGTCATTCTTGTCAATAGACCATAGCTCTAAAATTACCAATCTCATGTCATATCATCAAAATTAAAACAGACAGAGGAAAGTTAGGGTGAGTCCTTCTTTCTTCAGCATCAAAAACTCTACAAGTCTCCATTGAGTTGAACATTTGTTACACTCCTGACCTATTTTTGTACTTACCACCAAACAAAATATTAAAACAATGTGAATAGATAAAACAAATGTGAACTTTTCTGATGTAATAAGTAAGCAAGTGAGAAGTAAATAAATTTGGTAGAATGTATTGTTCAAGTTTTTTACTGCCCTAAGTTACTTAGCTTGATACAGCTGCTTGCAGTCAACTTTAAGTCTTAATATCAAGCAAATTAATATTTCTCTAATAGATAATTGTTAAATTATATGCTGATGGCCTGTTTTATTCATTGTACTCCCAATTTCAACACCTATTTCTGTTGAAATATTCACTTTAGTTGATATATACATTTGTATATACAAAAATATGTTGGGAGTGTAACAAAATTAGGTAAAAATACATGTGTTTTTCATTTGTCATTTGTGAATAATGCAAAAATGAATAAAGCAATTTCTATGAAATTTTCAGTGAATGAATTAGTATCGTGTATGTGTCTTCAAATGTACTTTTCATATCAGTGTGGACCTTTTTTTAAGAGAAACAAAACTTTTATAATGAGAAACCAAAAAATTACTTTAAAAAATGGTGAAGATACATTAAATTTTATCTCTAAATTAAAAATATTGGTTAAAAATGATTGAAAATTAATTTTTGAACTTCGTTGTATCAATAAATTAATAATCGGCTGAATCACAATCAGGTGGGACTATTTTGTGTCACATTAGGTCAAAAATCAACTTTATCCTAGACTTTCAAGAGTTACCTCATTTGCAAGCACTACATTTCTGGCATAATATCTGAAAATTTCATAAAAATTCATGCAGGCACTTTTGAGAAATGCTCATTTATATAACTGCAAGTAGACCTACCTACAGACTCTACACAAAACACAATCACAGAGCTAACTTTCAATAAACTTTTATTTTTAAACAACAAAATCATATAGGTTAACTAGAAAAACATCAAAACATTCAAGAAAATAATAAAAAGATAAGGCCACGCCAAATTAATACCTCGTTCGTCGGATTCGCCGCGTGTATTTTGATGTCGACAAGAAAAAAATACTTTTTATTTTTCCCCGTGTCAGTTGCGGAACGGCCCTCGTCCAATCCAAAATTTAGAATTAAAAAATTCAGTCACTTGTACATTTGACAGAAAGGTGCCTAAATAGCGTAAAGAAACATTAAATATCGGTGAAAAATGAAGTAGCGGAACACAAAATACAAAATGGGCAAGCTTTTTGTTATTTCCGTCGTGTCTCAGAGACAATCAAAGAAACTAATTAACAATACAGTGTTGGAAGTAGACGATATGGACATTTATAGAACTATCCGAAATAGTAAAATGCAGACCCCAATGTCAAGAGATTTTACAGGTCTAGAGTTACGATGAGATCATCAAAATCCAAATCACATAGCAAACGCAGGCATCCGCTAGTATTGAAGTGTCCCCCAAACATGAAAATCGGCACATGCAAATTTATACAATTCCATATTTCTTCCATAGAGTCAATCCCCAAAACGTCACCCTGTGATCCACATAAATCAAATGCCTTTGCTGTTATGCTAGTGGAACAGAATGAGCTTCAGCTTCCCTCCCCCC
>MJUT01015281.1:1038008-1050158 GCA_002080005.1 Gigantidas platifrons | reverse complement strand
ATTATAACTTGTGAACAAAAAGTCAGATTGAAACTAGGTTTGGTATGTAAGTGTAACTCGTGAATATCTAGGTCAAGTTCGATAATGATGATTTTTCAACAAATCTAACCAGAGTTACTCCCCTTTTTTATTACTTCAAAATGGTCATTGGGTGGTCCCCTTTCAGAATTATTTAAGTCAGGTGAGTGATACAAGCTCACCTGAACCTCTAGTTTACAGTAGTTTCAAAATCTAATCTTACGATATAACCTTGGCGTCGGGGGACCAGTGGCCAACGGCCTTTTATATAATTTTTAAACTGGTCAAATGAGGTCATTGTTCTGGCCTCATTTGAAAGTGAGTTCCATACCTGTGCTGCTTCATATCTGAAAGATTTCTTACCATAAGCTGTAGTTTTTGTCGGGGTACCTCTGCAGTGTTCATATATCGGAAATTATAGTTGTTGTTTTTAATTACTACCAAATCTTGCAAAAAAAAGAACATTTTTTATTTATTATTTTGAAGGTCTCCAAGGCAATTGTGCGCATCCTGCGGGTCTTTAAAGACGGTAATTTTGATAGATCCAACAGAGAATTATAAAAACTAGTATAATCATCATATATGAAACGGAGCACACGTTCCTGAATTTTTTCGACATTTGAAGTGTTTTGTTCACTACAAAAGTGCCAGGTCAAAGGGCAATAACTGAAGTTTGACATAATGAATGAATAATATATAGTTAATTTTCCCATCCTGTTTAAGTGTTTCCCAATTCTTTTTAAAATGTTAAATTGCCTTGCAGCCTTCTTACAGATATTTGATATATGTGAATTAAAATTTAATTTAAAATCAATAGTTACACCCAATAATTTGACTTCTTCCTCACATGAAATATTTATACCATTCAAATCAAATTTAATGTTTTTGTCATATGTACGCTTGCCAACTGAGATATAAAAACTGCCAAGCTATAAAACCATGTCTCAGATTTTTGTTATATGCCTCCAATCCTTAAATAAATTATTTCATCTGTTGGATGCCAGCATCTTGTTTCCCCTTTGTTCTTTCAAGAACCATACATTTTTTAAGAAACAAATTATCCAAAAACTGGGACACGGTTTTGTAGAAGATATTCCTCTCAACACTTATATATCAAATTCAAGTCCTTAGGGGCACCCATAAAGGTGCTAATTTTCATGTAAATTAAACATGCAAAATTGCCACAAAACTATATATCCCACTTCTGGCCCGTCAATATGCAATAGACCTTCAAATCCCATTGGGAACACCTCAGAAGTGACCTTACATCTTTAATTGATCAGAGGAACCACACAGTTTGTGTGTTTATACACTTAAAGCTATTATTTTTGCATTATTTGTGCACTGTCCATCCCTAAACAGCACTTCTTTGGCATTTTGGCGGGAGTTTGACATCACAGGTCTGACCCACATCTGGAAGCTAGCAAGTTAATATGGACAAGCTCCTCCTACTTCCAGATAAAACAAACACAGGGGTGACAAGTTACATTTTGTGATCATTAACAAGACCATAATACATCAAAATAAACAGATCCATCATAACAGACTTTTTGAGAAATCGAAATTTGTCCTACAATTTACATATATTCATTGTTTTGAGTAAAAAAATCTTTAAAAAATGCTTAAAGTTCCAAACAGGAGACCATCCCATATATAATTGTAGATATAAAAAATATAAAATAAACTAATCAATAATTATGTTGTGGTCAGAAGTGAACAGCTGAACACATGTAATTAACACATTGATTGCTAGATAAGCCCCTCCCACATGTTTATATTATCAAACACTTTTACCACATTCTTTTGTTTACATAATTTAATTATCAATTTACTCCTTAATGATGCAAGATAATGACAGTAGGATTTTTTTTTAAACATTTATATATATATGAACTTTCAAAAACTGCAATAAAAAAAAATTCATTGAAAAATCATAATTAGACTGTTGTGCTACCTTAATTAACAAGGTGTATAAATTAAGATTTGTGTGAAAATGTACTAGTAATTTATATGTCAGTTTCCAGGAAACTTATAACATAAGTAAACAAAATGTTAAAACAATGTCCAAAATTCCGGAAAGGAAAACATTTGTGTTAATGTAGGAATTCTTATTTTTTTAGAAATGGAATCTTCTACTATACCCACCTTGGTAGAAGAATTTCCAGCAAGTCAAAATTATATACTAATATAGTATTTATAAAGACTTCTGTTTTATTACAATAAGAAATAAGAAATTTCAGGAAACATCGAATTAGGGATTGCCATACAACCATTTATATTAAAAATTTTGCATCCTTTATAAATAGAAGAAGCTCTGATCTCCATCCTTACAGTCAATTGTAAATGAAGTGATATTATTAAGTAGTGATATAGATTTTGAAGAGAGTAGCATCTTTTTACTAAACAGATTTCATCTATCTTGTGACAAAGCTGATATTCAACAAAGTGATCTTAAATTTTGTCAACTTGTGACATAATTCAGTGTAGCAAGAAAATTATCATATATATATAATATGTAAGTACATGTATATTTACAAGTTTGAGATTTGTACTTAAAAAATATTTGGAAGCAATGTGAGAATAGGAACTTTTAATATTGCTTTACATTCATGTATATACTATTGTTATATACTGCGTAGTCCTACAATATAAGACTCCGATAGGTGCGATGTTTACTTTACATGTTTTAATTTTATTTTTCCTTTTTATTATCTTTTGTTATTTACTATTTACTGTTTTCTATTTATTTTTTTATTTCTGATTGCTGCCTCGGAGTCTTATGTAGGAAGCCATTTTTCCTTTAGCAAGTTCCCATCAAATTTCGATGGGAACTTTTGGACCATTTTACACTATTATAATAACATTTCATCATAGCTCAAACTGCACACGCTGGAATATATATGTTAAAAAAGAATAAAAATGCACTTCCTTTTATATGTCAAGTCCGATTTCCATGTTTTTTATTGTGATTTTGCCAAGCCCCCCTCTCGTCTGCAATGATGCGACATGTCATCCTCCGAGTGAAAAACAAGTGAATCCTATATTTGGGAATTTGGTTTATGAAACGAAACTGTTCTTGTCTCATGAAATATCTCTTGTGTGTATTTGTCACAACCGACATGAAATAGATTCTAATTCAGCAAATAACACATGTTCTAGTGTCATGATATCTAAATCGGCTGAATCACAATCAGGTTGGAATTCACTACTAGCTACATTCAAAAACAGATTTCTTTTACATCTTCATAGATACAAGACTGAGTTTGGTCTCATTTAAAAGTTGATATTCTAAGCTTTCTAAAACACTATCACATTACACAATTGCTCTGATTTTGTCGTCCAAAATGTGGCTTCCAAGTGCAAAATATATCATATTTTTGGGTGTGATTTGTGTCAAATCTAAAACAATGATTTTGCTTAGTTTATTAACAACAGAAAGTCTGATCACAAGCTTTAAATGATTTGCTATGGGGTTATTTACTTTCTGCACTTCAAGCCATACTTTACAGATTGAAATTTGACTGACAATTGACAGAGTTATTGCTGAATTAGTCTCACCATCCATGTGTGATATTTTCTTTTTTTTTGGGGGTGTTAATTATATCTGTATGATTAGAAATACAGAGTAGTTAATTGAGTTACTAAATAAGTAAATTTTATCATTTAATAGATTTATAAACCAGAAAAATCTTATTAACATCTTCTAATGAACTGTATTTTATCCAAAAAATTACTATGAAAATTGCTTATTTTATGTAGAGTCCGTAGGCCCTATTTTTGTAAAGCTTCATAAGCTTTATTCAGTCACGAAATTTAACACATCTTCCTCTATATATTGTATGTTCAAGAAAGAGTTACTGCAGAAAAAATTGTAGAAACCAGACATTTATTAAAATTTTGGAGCAGAATTTTCTGTCTTAGTATCAATGTAGAGTCCGTAATATAATTATTTCTTTAGTTAACATGAAATAACAAATTTAGAACCATAATATCATTTTTTTAAAGAACTAAGTAATTAATAGTTGATATCTGACTAACCTTTCTTTGCTGATTTTAAATTTCTTTATTCAGAAAATGGTTAAATATCATTTTATGGTAGCACTTCAACAAGTGTATTTGTGTGTTAATTCAAATTCACAGTTTAAAGTACATAAATTACTTATTTGTTTGATAAAAACTCCAGAAAGAAGTCTTTTCAGTAGGGCTACGGACTCTACCATTAATTTAGAATTCATGAAGATTTTGCATTTAAGTACATAAATAATGGAAACAAGAAGAAAAAAGAAATCAACTGATGTTTCAAATGAAGAGGAAGAGCCAAAAAATGAAAAACTGACAAAAAAATCTGAAAAAATGAGAAGATACATATCAAATGTAAGATCTGATGCAGCAAGGCTGGAGAAAATGAGAAAGAAGGATAGAGAGTGCAAGAAGGCTCAGAGAGGTCTTCAGAGGCGAGCCATTCAAAGTGGAAACACAATACTAGAAAACAAAGATCAGGATGCAAAGAAACACTTAGATGAAAAGATACAGAGATAAAAAGAAACAAAGAACAGAAAAACTAAGACTTAAATGAAGAAAATGTCCAACTTGATGACTCACTCCTTAAAGATAAACAAGAAAAACAAAGAATTGCAACAAGAAAATTGATGACGAAAATAAAGTTACAGACAACAAATGATAAACCAATTACATCTCCTATTAGTAGATTCACCATATACTGCCAAGCTAAAAAGGTAAAAGAGGTTTGCCCTAAACGTCTGTAAAAAAAAGTTGCAGTGATTGAAAAACTTATTGATTCTCCTTCTGTCTCTTGTATTCTAAAGAAAAGAGGAGTAATGGTAGGTAAAGATGTAAAGAATATGCTAGAAATAGTAGATGGCTATGTGAAAACAGTAAGAAAGGATATCTCTATCTCAGACCGAAAGCTAAAGGGAACCCAGCCAATCGATGAGAGAGTAAAGTATACTACCCTTGTACAAACAGCACTCATGTCAATAAGTAGAAAATATAATATCAGACTCATGCTAGATATTGGGAAACACCACAAAAGAGGAAAGCAGTGGACAGCTTTAGAAGAAATTAAGAAAAGACAGAGTATCGGATGATGCAAGGACAAGAATCATCAACTTCTATTTGTCACCAGATATAAGTAGGAAGTACATTCTACCAAATAAGAATGAAGTTCTTAAGATAAAAGAAAGTACAAATGTTAAATTGGTACAGAAGCATATCATGTCTGTAACTGTAGTTGAAGCATATAGCAGATTTATACAAAGTAAGGTTTCCAAATTATAAAATTGGCTAAACTCTGTTCAGAAAACCTTAAGTTAAAAATGTATCTGAAACTAACAGGGGATCAAGTCTATATCAAAAATGTTGTAATGCAGCTCTGAAGGCTGAAGCTCTGTGAAAAAACAGAAGATGCATAATTTCACTAGAATAGTTGCCTAGAGCACAAATGTAACAGCTGTGGAACAGATATTTTATATACACATTATACAAATCTGATTGAAAAAAGCAAAGAAGAAAACAAAAGCATAGAGTATCACAATGTAGTTATGATAGTTATTTGATATAGAAACACTTTTGATAAGCTTTTTTCAAAGTTAAAGTTATTTTGGTAGAGTCCGTAGGCCTTTGACAGTGCTTATATCTTTTAACTAAGATAACCTTACTTTCCATATTACTATATTTTAGATATGAGTCAATCATGTAACCATTGTAATCTTTTATTTTGTGTTGATAAGTACCTGGTACTGCTCTTGGTTTTTGTAATATGCTTAGTCCAAATTTAGTACGCCGGTTGCAAATGTGTCCACTTGCTTGTTGTATAAGAAAGTGTTTTTCTTTCTATTCGACCAGACCTTTCGTATTTTAGCAACTACAAATTTACATAAAAGTTAAATGGTCAATTTAGGTATTACCGTATTTTACGGACTATAGGTCGATGGGGACGATAGGTCGAATTGCTGCTTTTCGGCTAAATTTTTTGGGGAATACTAAGATAGGTCGAACGGGTTTTTTTTTTGTTTTTTTTTACATCGGTAAACATTTGTCCTATAACGTTCTTCGGTAAGTATATGCAAGTATTAATTCAAGAATACTATTCTTATGTGTCATAAAAGAAATAATTATGAAAGTTAAATTAAATAAAATTTTGTTTTTAAACTTATGTTTGTGTGTTTTTTTATGACGAGTCCGGTTTATAAATCCAGACATCGACGACATTCAAATCAGGCCATCTGTGGGTGTCACAATAGATGGTAAACGGATGTTCATACAATAAAATAATTAAGCTGTCAAAACAATGTATCACCTTGTGCAGTTTTATTGACACACCTTTAAACTGTGTTCACTTATTAGTACACAATTTATGTGATTGTCTCGGTCCAGTAAATTTTCAATCAGCTGATCAGGATAAGTGCCGACAGAGGTTCACCTGTGTTGATTATCTCATGGTGATTATTTTATTTGTTCCTAATTGANAAAATTGGCTAAACTCTGTTCAGAAAACCTTAAGTTAAAAATGTATCTGAAACTAACAGGGGATCAGGTCTATGTCAAAAATGTTGTAATGCAGCTCTGAAGGCTGAAGCTCTGCGAAAATTTTCTGTACAAATTTAAATTAGAGATATAAAGAGAGACAAAACGTGAATATCTGAATTATCTTTATGTGAAAAAACAGAAGATGCATAATTTCACTAGAATAGTTGCCTAGAGCACAAATGTAACAGCTGTGGAACAGATATTTTATATACACATTATACAAATCTGATTGAAAAAAGCAAAGAAGAAAACAAAAGCATAGAGTATCACAATGTAGTTATGATAGTTATTTGATATAGAAACACTTTTGATAAGCTTTTTTCAAAGTTAAAGTTATTTTGGTAGAGTCCGTAGGCCTTTGACAATGATTATATCTTTTGACTAAGATAACCTTACTTTCCATATTACTATACTTTAGATATGAGTCAATCATGTAACCATTGTAATCTTTTATTTTGTGTTGATAATTACTGCTCTTTTGGTTTTTGTAATATGCTTAGTCCAAATTTAGTACGCCGGTTGCAAATGTGTCCACTTGCTTGTTGTATAAGAAAGTGTTTTTTTCTTTCTATTCGACCAGACCTTTGGTATTTTAGCAACTACAAATTTACATAAAAGTTAAATGGTCAATTTAGGTATTACTACCTACTTTATAATAATTACAAAAAATACATGAATTTGGTAGAGACTGTAGGTCTTTGAACACCACTTTTTTATTAAGTAAATTTTTTATTCATGATAAGATATCAACAAAAATTTGTGTTACATACTATGGTAGCATGTACAATGTCTCTTTTAAGAATGAAATATTCATTTACTTGTGGGTTTTTTCTGAACTAGCTTATTTGAAATTTTAAAATAAAATACATTGCTGTCAGTTGCTATTCAAATGCCAATTTTTTTCCCAAAAATGCTACATACTTATCTATTTTTGTATTTTCTTGAAAGTTTTGATGTTTTTATAGTTAATCTATATGATTTTGTTGTTTAAAAATAAAAGTTTATTGAAGCTTAGCTCTGTGATTGTGATTTATGTAGAGTCCATAAGTAAATTTTTTATTCATGATAAGATATCAACAAAAATTTGTGTTACATACTATGGTAGCATGTACAATGTCTCTTTTAAGAATGAAATATTCATTTACTTGTGGGTTTTTTCTGAACTAGCTTATTTGAACAATTTTAAATAAAAAAAAAATTGCTTTCGGTTGCTATTCAAATACCAATTTTTTTTCCAAAAATGCTACATACTTATCTTTTTATTATTTTCTTGAATGTTTTGATGTTTTTCTAGTTAACCTATATGATTTTGTTGTTTAAAAATAAAAGTTTATTGAAAGTTAGCTCTGTGATTGTGTTTTGTGTAGAGTCTATAGGTAGGTCTACTTGCAGTTATATAAATGAACATTTCTCAAAAGTGCCTGCATGAATTTTTATAAAGTTTTCAAAAATTATGCCAGAAATGTAGTGCTTTAAAATGAGGTAACTCTTGAAAATCTAGCATAAAGTTGATTTTTGACCTAATGTGACATAAAATAGTCCCACCTGATTGTGATTCAGCCGAAATATCTATAATTGGTTCTTAATAATATTAATATGCTCTATCCTTTCTTTTCACAAATCCGTAATATATACAAACCTCCACATTTAAACATTCATATGACCTAACACTTCTCCGGAACATGCCACGATTCTCACCTGCTACCTAATTTAAATTAATTGGACCGTTAATTGACACACAAAATCAAGGTAAGTTACATTTTCATACTATATTATCATAGATTTTACTCATACACCGCAGTAACAGGTGTTTCTTGGATTTTCAAAAATGCTACGAGAAAAATGGCTTCCTACATAAGACTCCGAGGCAGCAATCAGAAATAAAAAAAATAAATAGAAAACAGTAAATAGTAAATAACAAAAAATAATAAAAGGGAAAATAAAATTAAAACATGTAAAGTAAACATCGCGCCTATCAGAGTCTTATATTGTAGGACTATATACTGCGGTGAGGTCTATTGTATTATTCATTGAACATGGACAGGTATTATGCAAGTTTAATTCCGCTCGATCATTTGCAAGTTTGATTCCTGCCTGTCCATATCACTTGTTGTATTTATTGTGGGGGTGTGGAGGGCGAGGGTATAATGATGCTTATACATTTGTAATACCATACTTTCAACAGAACTTTTTTTCCTTCTCAGAATGAATGGATTTCTTATTTTTCATGAATAAGTAATTATATCATATTTATACCATGGTTTCACAAGTTAAACGGCTAAGCAATCGAACGCGAAGCGTTTTATTGTTTAACTGTTTAAACTCAGAAAACTGTGCATGTGGTATATATTTGTAACATGAAGCCCTGCAATATCACATCTAGGTCATTGATTATTGCACTGTTCTCTGAGAGTAATAAAATTAAACTACTGCCCAGATTTAAACTGTGCAATATCTTGTATCTGTGTCTATAATTTCATAGTTCTTTAAACTGTTGCTTACATTCTGGTATAAATAAATCATAAAAAGATCAAAGGAAAACATTGCATTCATGTTATAATAGACATAAATGTAGCATCTTATAAGAATTTACATTTTATATAATGCATATATCCATCGTGACTATGATCATATACTATAGTAGTTAGATTAACAACTACCTGTGCAATCAGTGCCTATCACCACTGTCACTGATGTGAGTTCGAATCTCGATCAAGGCGAGGTGTACAGCATTATGTGATAAAGTTTGTCTGTGACTTGTGGCAGGTTGGTGGTTTTTTTCCGGGTACTACAATATAGTATTGACTGCCACGACATAACTGAAATATTTTGAAATTGGCGTTAAACACCATCAAACAGACAAAAGCAATATAAGGTGGCATGCTTAATCAATAATTTAATATAATATGAAATAAGTAATCGAAAATAGGTCAAAAAGGTTGGAGCGAGCATCAAAATTTACTTTAAATGTTTAAATCGATAATAAAGTTTTATGTTAGTTATCAGGAATGTCTCCAATGTGTTAGTTTTATATGGTTGGACACTTAAAATTGTAAGTTTATGTATCTATGTAATCACAATATATTAATGGTTTAAGAGAATAAAGATGTATATATTTTCCATTTAAATTTTGTCATATCGGTAAGTTAGTAAGATATCAGCCTTATCAGGAGTAATATTTTTGTAGTGTTTTTTTTATATTCAAGAATATTTCTGACGAATAAAGAAAGGACATGCATAAAAATATATGATAATCTTGTTTTAAAATTCAAGGTACATGTATCTTACAAGTACATGTACAGTAATTATTTAAGTGGACATAACTGTTTGCCACCTCTGATTTTTCCCTATAAATTTCATGTAAAACCACAATTTTTCAAACAGTTATTTAATTACAGTGGTCATTTCTTTACTAATTTTGAGGACATTTTTGCTTACAAAATTGTAAAATGTTTTGAAACAGGTCTTTAGTCATAATCTTCATATCATTTTTTTTTATTTATAGTTTTCAACTTTTCAAAATTTAAACACAGTCTTAAATTCTTGAAGTTCAAAAATACTATAATTTTATAGTAGTACTAGTTTGTCACATTCAAATTAAAAGTTATATTTAAATCGCAAATTTTATTAAATCTTAAATCAAAGAATTATATGAAGCTTATGGGAAAAAAATACAAAACAATTCATGTTTGTGAGTATAAATTTCAGAAAAATCTATAATTTTTTTTTTTATTAAATCAAGGTTTTATATATATGAAATATACAGGGAAAAATTAGTGGTGACCAACAATTATGTCCACTTATTACTGTACATGTACATAATCTGTATGTCCTGATTTACATGTGTATACATATAAAGGGAGAAAACTCCCTGAGAAATAAAACTGATATTATTACAAATATAAAAGGGAACTTTTGAGGTGTATTTAATAATGCACTCCAATTACAGTAAGTATTCATTGTTTATTTCGCAAATCTCTGCATACACTTTGCAGCCACTTACTTCACAATTTGTAGAATGTTACATATTCAAATGTTTCAAATAGATGTTTACACATTGAACTAACTTTCTCAACTGACCAATACACATTAAGACATAACATTTATTTTAATTTCTCTCCACTTAAACTTGGACCTTTTTAATTACTACTGCAGACCATTTAACACTGAACAAATTTATCATCAAATGCCTGACATCCCTAATAAGAGATAAACAACAAATAAATCTAACTGACCACCACCTGTTTGTCTAGAACTACTAAGTAAAATCTAATGAGGCAAAACTAATTAAGATTTTAATCTTAATCAATGGAAAATATTGAAATGTAGAAAATAATTTTTGATTTTCTACATGATTTTCTACATTTCAATATTTTCCATAAAACTAATTAAGACTTTAATCTTAATCAATGGAAAATATTGAAATGTAGAAAATTATTTTTGATTTTCTACATGATTTTCTACATTTCAATATTTTCCATTGATTAAGATTACAGTCTTAATTAGTTTTGCCTCATTAGATTTTACTTAGTAGTTCTAGACAAACAGGTGGTGGTCAGTTAGATTTATTTGTTGTTTATCTCTTATTAGGGATGTCAGGCATTTAATGATAAATTTGTTCAGTGTTAAATGGATTTTGAGATTATTGCTTAAATTCATAATGTTACAAATAAGATGTAGTCTCAACTGTATAGTGTACCTTTTCACTTTTAATGTGTTTCTCCTTCAAAATGAAAAAAAAAAAACACTGCATCAGTATGTAATGGTTAGTGTGCTGGTCTTGAGTGGGGTAGATCTTGGTTTGAACCCTAACCGGGTCAAATCAAAGACTATATAAAATTGATATTTGTTACTTCTCTGCTTAGCACACAGCATTAAGGAGAAAGACTGGTTGGCTCGGAATCATGATAATGTGTCTGAGTGAAGTAACATGTCTACTCGTGGAATGTTGTTTCATTGAGCTACATGTAGCATTATAAAAATCCAACTAAGCGCGTTGGTCTAGTACAAAGGGGATATCATTGTCAACTCATTGAATGTAACTTGTTCCCTCCATGTTATAGCTGAAAAATTTGTACTAGAGTAGACCAAAGTGGTAAGTTGGGTAAACAAATAAATTTCATACACATTATACAAATGTACAATAAATGTTTAAGGCCCAAGCTTAAGTTATCATATAATATTTATACCATGGTTTTCCGAGTTAAACAGTTTACAAAGCTGTTGCTTACATTCTGGTATATAAATTTAAAAAGATCATTTAGGAAAAGAATGCATTCATGTTACAACAATAATAAGAGTATAAATATAGATTCTCCTTCAGTTGCTCGTGGGTTACGATATTTCTCCACTCTCGAGAGTTAAATTAAAAATTTTAACCACGAGCCTTGTTACGATATTTCTCCACTCGAGAGAGTGGAGAGATATCGTAACCCACATGGGTAACTGAGAGAATTTGTTTCTCCCATTATTTAACACAAACTTTATTTCAAAAGCTGTCAAATGCGGGGAAAGGCACGAGACATTTTAATCCTCTAGAGGATTACAGATTTTTCCACCACTGGTTCAGCGGGTTAAAATGAC
>MJUT01015281.1:1012170-1026279 GCA_002080005.1 Gigantidas platifrons | reverse complement strand
TTTTTTTTTTAATAAATAAAGCAAAGTATTTTATTTAAATTCACAGAGAAATAAACATTTTAGTGGATCTTTTCAACCATTTGTCTTAATCAGGAAAAAGCTTGTAATATTTGTCAATTTCATAGGTTTCAATATTTCCCAAAAACCTAAATCAAGTCCTCGTATTTTGCACAAAAGTTTAAATTTTGCGCCAAATTGATATCCGATCATTTTTACGTGTCCGGTCCGGAGTGTTCTTGTATTTCAAATATTGATAATTTCATTCAGTAAAGCGTTTTTGAGATTGCAACTTTAATTTTGTCAATGTCCTTGAACTTCATCAAATAATTATCATAGCATGGAGAAGAACGATAAATGATACAATAAAAGAGTTTTGATCTGACATTTCACTTTAGTTTTAATAAAAAATAAATTATGGACAAATTGGAGATCAAAGGAGCTCTTTTAAACAACAAACCCAGTATTTTATACAGGACAGTCGGTCCGGTGGAAACCAATGTTTTTCCGGACCGAATTGATTTTTAACGATTTGTCCGTCAGACCGGCATCTTTGGGAAACTCTGGTTACTTTTGACACACAAGCCTGTAAAGTTTCTCACTTGCGATATTATAAAAGTCCGCAGCCGATTGTGGCTAAATTCGAAGACTGTTTCCCGCATATGGGATGGGGGCCATCGTGGTCATGATCGTATGGTAGTTGGATTTACAACTACCTGTGCAATCAGTGCCTATCACCACTAACGTTGTGAGTTCGAACCCCGTTCATGGCGAGGTGTACTCGATACAACATTATGTGATAAAGTTTGTCAGTGAATTGCGATAGGTCTGTAGTTTTCTCCTATTACTCCAGTTTCCTCCACCAATAAACTGTCCGCCACGATGTAGCTGAAATATTGTTGAAAGTGGCATTAAACACCATATGGGACGGTTTTAAATGTTCGTGTATCGTCTAAAAAATCCAACAAACATCAAACTGCTATATTAAATTTAATTTGGCTAGTTAATTATAATGTTGTTTAATTGATACTAAACCTCAGGTAGTCTTCTGTACTTATTGTACAAGTAAATTACATGTATGCGTACAACTTAAAATAATGAAATATTTGATATTATTACATCGAAATGGTTTGTTAATGACTTGCGGCAGGTCAGTGGTTTTCTTCGGGTACTGCTATTTCCTCCACCAATAAAACTTAACCTCCACGATATAACTGAAATATCGTTGAAAGTGGCGTTAAACATCATAAACATAACCCACATTGAAATGTTGACATGTGAGTTAAATATTTTCTCCTGAATATTATATTGTATAAAAATAAGTTCCAAATATTTGTGTTTTCTATTTACAGGTCATGGTCCCTTTTCACATTTATTTGATGGCAAATTTTTACCTACAGTGAGACCCGATTTAAAATGGAAAGTAAGCTATGTCTTTATTAATATTAAATATTGTGTCATCTGCTATAGCATTACCAACACATTGGCATCACATTGTCCGTCGCTGCCTGCTTCTGTGTTCCACACTTTACTCTTGAGGATTTCGACTACTAGATATGAAATCAAACAATATTTATTCTCCCTTGGCTAAACGCTTTGAAATTTTTACTCAATGATTTCGAACACAACACACAAGTCAAGAGCTATTAATTGAAAAATGATTTTTTTTGGTGGTTTTCATGCTTAAGCTTTAGTTTCACATTGAACATCATCAGACATAGCTCTTAGTTCAATATTATCAGGAATGTTACATTGCACATTTTTTTATAGACTTCATAAACCTCTCTGAGAAAATGGAGGTTAACAATACATACATGTGATAATGTCAGCAGGTCTTTGCGGGAGATTTGCCTTAAAAAACCAGGAGATTGGGGGTCTGATCAGGGAGATTTTTTATCGACGTATTTATCAACAACTTTTACTTAGTAGTTGTCTTTTTCAAGAAAATGTCTGTCAATTTCTTGTTCTTATCGACGCAAACGGAATTCTGCTTATGACTCGTTGATGTAACATGTCTTTGTACATCGTTTTTACCTCCGTATGTGAAACCAAAATGCGAATTGCATACTGTGCAGTACACATACGATTCCCCTTTATCACTATTGGTGATGCAGTCAAATTCTATTTTCCACTTTTCTTGAAATTTGCAGGCATATTTAATTTTCTTAGGGTCAGCTGGTCCATCGGGACACGAGTGTTTTTTACGAGAAGCCATTTCAAACATGCCGAACCCCTGAGAAGCCATTTCAAAAATGCCGAACCCCTGTCAAAAACTTTACTATTAAACAAACAAAGTGATTAGTTTTTAAGATTTAATTGCTGAAAATCAATACAAAATCACCCAAGCGTCGTAGATTAACAGGTAGATTGACAGGTGTAATCAGCTGATGTGTTGCTAATTATAAACACAGGGAAAGTACCTAGGTAAAATCAATACCGGAAGTCGATAATAATTTCAACTTTTTGACAAAGATTATGAATCCGGGAGATTTTCTACCAATTCCGGGACTTGCAGTTTGAAGGGTCGAATACGGGAGCTATCACATGTTTGACAATGGAAATCACATTCTACTTTTCTGGGAATTTCAGAAATCTTTGAAATTTTGAATGGTAATTTTTTTTTACCATGACTGTTTTTAGTCCTTACACTGCTATTTTCTGATTCAAAGCAATGCCTCTTACAACACTGCAAATTAAAAACTTGCTAGCATTGACCTTTATCGGTTATAAATCTGAAAATAATAATATTGCCTTTTAAAATTACCATAGGAACTACTATATTCATAAATATTGTGAAGCTAACAGGAATAAATAGATATAAAATAGAATATATACACTGTCTTTTGAAAGCAGTTTATTTCTTCCGTTTTATTGGGGGTTTCTATGTAAGACAAGCCATAAAGACAGCTGCGCGTGACCTTGTCTTACATGGCATTGTCAGCCAATCAAATCGGCTGAGTATAATCAATAATCAATTCTACGACTGCTGTAGTAATATAAATTGTCGTCTAAGTAGATCTAAAAAAGCTTCAAATATCAATTTTAACTGCTTTAATGCGGTTTTAAATAAGTGTGTATTTACTGCATTGCACGTGGCGTTGTAATATTTGTGTAGTAAACATGACATTGACATGCGAATGAATGAATGAAATCGACATGCTTTGTTTTTAAGTTGAAACGGAAGAAACAGGTACTTGCACTCGTCCTTATTGAAGATCTGAGATTTCTTCCGTTTTGTTGGGTTTTCTATGTAAGACAAGCCATAAAGACAGCTGCGCGTGACCTTGTCTTACATGGCATTGTCAGCCAATCAAATCAGCCGAGTATAATCAATAATCAATTCTACGACTGCTGTAGTAATATAAATTGTCATCTTAGTAGATCTAAAAAAAAGCTTCAAATATCAATTTTACCTGAATTTTAACTGATTTCCCCTAATAGATTTAATGCGGTTTTAAATAAGTGTGTATTTACTGCATTGTGCATGGCGTTGTAATATTTTGTGTAGTAAACATGACATTGACATGCGAATGAATGAATGAAATCGACATGCTTTGTTTTCAAGTTGAAACGGAAGAAACAGGTACTTGCACTCGTCCTTATTGAAGATCTGAGATTTCTTCCACTCGTGAGAGAAATTCAGAATTTCTCACACTCATGGAAGAAATCCCAGATCTTCAATAGGGACTCGTGTAAGAACCTATTCTTCTTCCACTCGTGAGAGAAATTCAGCGTCTTTCCACTTGTTACGCTACGCTCCACTCGTGAAAAGATGGAATTTCTCACACTCGTGGAAGAAATCCCAGATCTTCAATAGGGACTCCTGTAAGAACCTATTAATCTTAAGCTAGATGCATTTCAGAGGGAACCACCTCTCAAAACAAGGGAAGTAATTGATCATGAATTAACAAAATAAACAACAAAACTTATTATATTCCAGCATGAGGATGCCTCTGTGATGATGTTTGACCATATGTTAACTAGTAACAGTTTGAGAGGAGAATTTGACAAGTATGGCTTAACAGAACAAGATATTATCTTTATTAAGGAACAGATTGCTGGTTCTCTCATGAACAATGAAAAGGTAGTACTTACTAAAAACACAGGAAATACAGTTACACCTGCCCACGCGATCACCGCTATTAAGAGGTCACCTTTTCTTGTCCTGATAATACAAATTTCTTTCACAATTTCCTTTTGTGTTTTGCCTGTGATGAAAATCATGTAATAGAGACATAAACATTGCTTTTAGGCCATGCAAAATTAATTACTTGGTTTTCGGGCCCTTTTTTGTCAAAATTGATGAGGGAGGGCGGCATTTTTTTTTATCCTTTTACTGCTGTAAAAAGTGATGAGGGAGGCATTTTTCCTTCTTTTTTTTTTGTGAAAAATATGGCAATGTATAAATCTTTTCATTACTATATTGAAAATTTCAATTTTATTTCTTCCGATGGTGGCAGAAACATCACAAGTGGTTAATTTTTATGGAAACGTCCAATCTGCTGGTCCCAACGTACCATTTTTTATCTCCGTAACCAATTTCAATAAGGTACAAGCTTCAGAGAAGCCCCCTATTATGTTCCCTGGTAAAACTGGCAAACATTTGTGCCGAATTTGCACAGAAACAATTGACATTTTGTCTAAATGTCAAACGGAAACACGTTTTTTATTTATACATTGTCATAACGATGCTTTAAATCTCATTTAAGCATGATGCGTTTTTAAGCGTTTCACCGACCACGTGATATAACGGACAGCGATACCGCATTTAAATTATTTTTTTAAACTATTTTTGCAATAAAATCGGCAATGCGGCGACGAATTTCCACATGCGGGCGGGCCTGAGAACCAAGAAATTAACTTTTTATGGCCTTATTATACATAAATTGATAACATTATCAATGTCATTGTTTTATGATACAAGGTTCTCAAAAAGTTTTTTAAGTAGATGGAGAATTTTTGGAAGTAGGTGGAGACTGGACATGCCACAGGCATGTCTCAGAGCACTGTAGGCGTGAGCGGGGTGTGAGTCCGAGAGGGGGGTGTCTCTTCGTTGGCTGAAATTCTAGATGGCAGGAGATGCAATCTGGGCATATATTTGAGGAAAATGAAGCTTTTAATTGTTCTCAAAAATGCAGGTTTTATAGGGTAAATTTTTGTTCCTCTCAAAGAGAAATTGAAGAAATCCAAGCTGCAGTCAAAATGCCACAAAATTAGAACCGACTGACAATGCCATGACAAACACTGAATACACCTGTAGATGTTTGCCACAGATGTTACGGTCACATGTCAAAAAAATTTAGGGTCGGTCGGTCGGCATTATTATTATTTTTTTTTTTTTTTATTATCGGCAAAACCGGAAATAGTCCTTTCCGGTATTTTATTTTCGAAATTTCCGGTAAGCAGTCATTTGTTTAAACTGTTTTATGACCAGTTACGCAGTTTTTCTACCTTCTTTGCTCTCAATTTCGACAAAAAGCTAGCGGTTGAATAAATAAAACATTGTTGCTGATTACAAAAATGGTTATCCGAATTCTGTGTAAAAATTGATAGGGTTGCTAGCAAAAATTAGGGTAGAATAATTGCCAATAAAAAAGGTTAGAGTCGGCGGCTGAAAAAGAGGGTCGGTCGAGTGACTGTAAACACACATATTTTTTGTTTTGGCCTTACTGGAAATCGGTAACTTCTAATACATTCCAATTTCGGGATGACTCCGAATCAAAATCCACGATCAACAAAACGTTTTGCTGTCATAGGTTACACTGGTTCAAAAAGATCAAGAGCGATCTGTTTTTTTCTAACGTGGTGAATGAAATTATAACAGAGAACGAGAAAAAAGTAAATATCTTGATAACATTTCAGTTTTACCAACTTCTATTTTTATTTTTGACAAATTTGTAGACGGCGCTCAACCAGAAGTAGCCGGCGAAATTGCCAGTCGCCGGCACATTTTGAGAACCCTGATGATAAGACCTTTTTCTCGACAACCACTCATTATTGGTCCACCATAATTGGTTGACACATTTATCATGTTATTTTTATGATGTACAGTAATCCTCCGGTTATAAGACCACCCCTTCTGCAATGAAAAAGTGGTTGTGCAGGATAAAGTAAATAAACAACTTACAGTCCTGTTGGATTTCCGTAAAAGTTTATTATCCATGTTTTGTACATTTCCCTTTAATATTTACAAGCGATAATATCTATTATTTAACATTATGTACGTTTTCTTTTGAAATTAAAGAATGTAGCCTCTCTGATGCAAGGTGTCTGATTTTCTTTTGAAATTAAAGAACATAGCCTCTCTGATGCAAGGTGTCTGATATAAGATGTTGTATCACCACACTGGTGATAAAAGAATGGTGTGACATTGCACTAGATCTTCTCTGCCAAACTACTTTGTCATGACGTCGTGTCATTGAAATGCATCAATATAAGCAATTTAAACAAAGCATCTGTTAAATGTTCATTCATTCATATTATATATTGCAAATATATGGTCATAGTTTCAATATATCCGGCAACTGTACCATCAACATTTCTAAAGAAAAACTTTGTCCGACGATGGCACAGTAACACTGAAAGTGATCGAACTGTAACGACACATTTGTGAATGGACGGCAACAAATAATAACATGACGTCATGCACAAAATGTAGTCTCCCTCAGAGTATTGTACAAATTCTAATTAGAACCTTGTAATTTGTTTAAATTTGATTTAATTGAAATGTTAGATAAACTTATTACATACATAGTGTGTTGGTACAAGACTTTGTATCAGGTCTTGCCTGTTTCATGAACTAACCGCATCACAACTCGTCGCTTTCACGACTCGTAGTGATACTGGTTCACACAACAGGCTCGACCTGATAAAAAGTCTTGTACCAAAACACTATGTATGTAATGGGTATTTATCAAGCAACTAGCATAATATTAACAGAATATTGTTGTTTTCTAATATGATGTTGTGATAACGTCACCATACCAAATTCTTGATGGACTTCTCAGAGCAATATCACATTTGAGGCTCTGCCTTCCATGAGATATTGCTCTGAGTCTGAGAAATCCTTTCTTGCATTGCAAATCAAATTAATGATAGTATATATCATCTTGTGTTTGATCCATATTGTCTATGAGCTCAATTTTTTCTGTCGCTCAATAAACAAATAACCAAATGGAATTACATTCTTTTTGTCAATGAATGTTTTAGAAATCTGTTTTTGTCAACGACCCATATTCTTTTCTTGCCATTAACTACTGTTTTATTATTTTTATTTATAGCAAGGCAGGGAAGAAAAGAAGGGCTTTTTGTATGAGGTAATTAATTTAATATTATTTCATATTTATTCTATAATGCAGTTCACCAGGGAAGGGGATGACTGTTTGAAGCAGTCAAACTGCCCAGCGACTGGTTATCATGAAAAACACTGTATAATAAACAGGCTTTTTGACTCATTTGGTTTGATCAACTTTTAATTGGTTTTAAAATGCACACACAGTAAAACACAAATTGTATTCACTTCAGACCAAGGCCTGTCCATATTCAATGGACCAGGTCTATTTTCAAAGTAAAACAGAGAGAGATAAAAATACGATTTATATTTTATTATTTAACACATGTAAAAGGACACATTCATTGATCAACATCTTATCGATGACATAATATTATATTATAATAGTCATTAAAAATCTAATACAGTGGAACCTGTCTAATCTGACACACCAAGGGACCAGGGAAATGTGTCAGATTGTACAGGATGTCAGAACCTGTCTAATCTGACACACCAAGGGACCAGGGAAATGTGTCAGATTGTACAGGATGTCAGAAGCTGTCTAATCTGACACACCAAGGGACCAGGGAAATGTGTCGGATTGTACAGGATGTCAGAACCTGTCTAATCTGACACACCAAAGGACCAGGGAAATGTGTCAGATTGTACTGGATGTTGGAATACTCAGGTTTTATTTTAGTTAACAAATACTTTGGGACCATAAATTTTTGTCAGACATCACAGGATGTCGGAAAACTCAGGTGTCGGATTGCACAAGTTCCACTGTAACAGGATGTACTGTATTGGGTATATTTAAAGTACATGTAATACAAGACAGTTGGTACATGTATATTTCAGATTGTTGCTAACAAGAGAAATGGGATAGATGTTGACAAATGGGACTATTTTGCCAGAGACTGTCATGGACTTGGTATTAAGAATAACTTTGATCACCTTAGATTTATGAAGTTTTCTCGTGTGTTAAGAGTAGATGGCAGTTTACAGATATGCTCAAGAGATAAGGTATTCATGGTACTACATAGTAAGAAGAGTTTGAATATACCAAAGTCATAATCAGAAGCTGTAATTCAAACGGACAGACAATTTAATAGCTAAACGAAAAAGCACAAAAAGAGAAGCAATAATCAACGTAACACTACACAGAAAACTAAATATTGAGCAACACGAAACTCATTAAAAACGGTGATGAACTCAGCTACTCCAGAAAGGTAAAGCAGTTCATGCTCCATTAGCGACACCTGTCATGTTACAACACAAATATCATGTGATATGGAAATCGTGATGGACACCAGTTTACATAAATAAATACAAATAACATAAATAAATCGTATACCCCCTTAAAATCAAATTGGAGTAGAGACAAACTGAACCATAAGAAATCTTTCCCTAAATCTTGTGTATTGTAGATTTTATAGATTTTGTTATCAACTGACACCTATTATAGTGCTCTGTTTACCCTTTCACATTTTATTCTTCTCTTGCATAATTATTTATCTAAATGATTTAAATTTGGTAGGGAGGATGCGATTCACACTTGAATTTGTTCCCACACAAGGAGGGGTCAGTTGGAAGGGGGGCTTAATTGGAAAAATTTAAAAAAAAAAATTTGGGACATTTCTTTTCGAGAAACAGTAAGGGCTGTTCCATTAAAACATATGAGGTACCCGGGGAAGGCACTTTGATTTTTGGACAACCACCCAAAGAAGCAATTTACTGATTCTGGTGACCACGCTCAGAAGCATTTTTCAGTAAAATACAACCACCGATAGACTTTTTTTTCTGAATCAAAAGAATTCTTCAAAATCAAATAAATCTATACTATGAAAATGTTTTAGGTAACTGCAAGAATAAAGGAATTCAGAGTAATCCATACAAGATACAAGGCTGTTGTAGTGTTGACAATCTGACACCGTGAACAAAATAAACAAGAGCTGGAATTGTTTCAATGATTGTTTCTTTAATTTCATAACTTCTCCTTACCTAGTAACACATCTGAAAATGTAGGGCCTAGTTTGGAGGCCCACAGTGCCACTGATTCCACGCTCCACATGACAACAGGGGTGACAGCATCAACATCCGCCATAGTTTTCGAAGGGAGGTAACTCGAATTCTATGTGTATAACTAACACACTGAGCCAAACGCGGTTGACAGGAAACAGGAAACGATGACGACATTACGATTCAAGCACCAAATCATTACAAAAAAAATAAAGTATTCTAGAGATTCTTTCAAAAAAATCTTCTTCATATCTTAGTTTGGCAGAAAAAATAAAACACCAAGGCTTTTCCTGACCCAACAACCAATAGAAGCAATTTATGCAGGACAACCACATACCACAGAATTGATTTCTCGGCTAGGCTGACCACCCATATATTTTTTTCAAACTGCCGTCCCCGGGTACCTCATATGTTTTAATGGAACAGCCCTAAAGAAATTATATGAAGTATCATTGTTATGTGAAGATAAAAAAAAATCAAGCTTGTACAAATGAGAGCCACAGTGAACTAAAGTCATTGGGGATCATCCAAAGATTATAATAGACTGCCAGTAAGGAATTTGTTGTAAACCCTCTTCTTTAGAACCAGCTATGGAAATGCAATTGTATTTGTTTTAAAACATCTTTGTATTTTATTTTTAGGAAGCAGACCATCTGTACAGCATGTTCCAAATCAGAGCTACCTTACACAGAAGAGCTTATCAACACAGAGTTTGTAATGCTATTGAAACTATGTAAGTTATAAATAGAAAAAATCAAATAAGAAAAAAAAAATCATCATTTTAATGGAGAGTTCAGCATAATCTAAATTCCCTAGTTCATTCAAGTTATAAATTTTTTTTATTTTACTTTTTTTTATACGGTTTGCAAAACCGTATTTACTTGTCGCCTTCCGGCCATTTTTGTTTGTTTACATGACAACCGTCATGATCTTATCACCTGTCGAGACATAATATGGCTCATCAAAATATAGATCTGGTGCTTGTTAGATAACACTACACTTTGAATGTTACTACTTTTGCAGATTTTAAGATAACTTATCGTGTCTCAAATGGTAAATGTTTAACTANTTTCATTTTTCTTTTGTTTCTATGACTTCTTCTGTCATTTTGTACATCATGGTAGATAGTGGGTCCGAGCCCCCCTGATTGGGTAAAACCAAATACAGTGGAATCTCGTTATCTCAAAGTTCGCGGGACCGTTGCAAAAGTTTGAGTTATCCAAAATTCGACTTAAGGGGAGTCAGGGATTACGTAAGATAGGCAACTCTGTCAAGTAAATTTGACAAAAGTGGAAGCAAACTATTGTTGGTCATTTACAATACATTGTATATCAATCATCATTTGTTTGTATTGTGTACATATTTTTAACACATGCGTAAGTTTTGAATATTATTATTTTTTTAATTAGAAAATTAAAAAATCTCTTGATGAGGTGTTATCTGAATTTTACCAAGTATAGATTCAATAATTGTCGGGAAACTTCGAGAGAAAAAGAAACACACATTTGATTACATCATGTACATATATAATACGACAATACACAATTGTGTATTTAATGATTACGAAACTGTCAACAAAACAAACTCATAGAAATCTATAAATACCACGTAATTGAACACTAAAAGATATATTTCATTATTCTGTTTTAAAAGCTTATTAGCAATCTGACAAAAATGTTGAAATTTATTCTGAACAAAGTGTTCAGCCTTTTTAAATGAAAATTGTTTCATGAAAGAATTAGTGATATCGCTGTACACAGCAGACTGTTTAAAGGCTTCGGAGTATCGACACCAAACGCTTTGAAATTTATCATTAAATACTTCAATGCTTCAATTAAGAAATCCAATTGTTTCTTTGCAAATGATAATTAACAGTTTTCAAAGTAAATCTCACCTGACATGGTAAACACCGGAGGCCATGCTGTTGACACCTTGGCAGGTTTGTTAATTGATTAATTTCGACATAGCAAACATAATTTAAGTGGATTTGTATATTAGGGACTTTGTAATGTAATGTTTTGTGTGGACTTATGATATATATATTTTTTTGTGATATTTTGTATGTGCTTTGTCTTATTTATGATCAGTAAAATTGTAAATATTGAATATATGTATTCCTATATGTTGTATGACATTGGTTAATAAAGAATTGAATTAAAATTGAGATACTTGAAATTTCGACACATCGAAATCTGAGTTAAGAGGAGTAAATTACGTTGAAAAGCACTAAGTTTAAAAAGGGACTTCAGAAAAATGTCGCCTTAACCGAAATTTCGATTAAACCGAGTTTGACATAACGAGATTCAACTGTAGTATGAAATTAGTATTTGCTGCTTCTTTACAAAGCATGTGGCACTAAGAGTAAGAGCAAAGACTGGGCTCAGAATCAGGTTGGAGCGACGTGTCTACCTGCGGGCTGTTGTTTCATTGAGCTAGCACTTAAAATCCAATTGTGTGTTGGTCTAGCACAAAGTGAACATAACCATCGTCATCCTATTGAAAAACAACTTGTTCTCACCATTATATAACTGAAAAATTGATTACTTAAACAACAATCACTCACTCGCTTGCTCATTTTGCACATGCAGTTGAACCATGTTGTATCAGAGTCAACATTGATCACAGTAAGCTCCCTTGTGATTTTGATGATTTTTACATTTCCCATAGAGAGTTATAAACTTTGTTAAAATGGGGACTTTTTCTGATTTTACAACTGTTTTAGGATGATAATCTGTGGAAACAAAATGTCCCCCATACCACCTCTCTTGTGAGGCTTTTTTTCCTATTCAAAGTGTCAGAACTCCTTATTCTTGATATAAAACTAATCATATTGCACTACTACCTGTCTTAAACAACCACATTTTGATGACAGAAGAGATCCTCTTTCAAGCCATGTTTCACTGTAGAATAATTATATACAATGTACTTTTTCAGGATTACAGATGCGTTTATTCATGCAGATCAGAAAAAAATAATACCAGGAAAAGATGGGTATGAATACTTTCACTGTAGATTTTATTACTTGTCATTGGCATCAGTTTCTGTGGGAAGATGAAAAGTAGATGTCCTTTTACACTTAAATTTGTGCTTTTAATATTTTGCTTTCCTGTGAAATGCGTGTCAGATTCTACTATATTATAATAAAATAAAACAATAAATTTTAACTTCTACAAAGGTGCTGGACATAAGGCAATTGGTGATGCAGTGTATAAATGGTGTGAGTTCAATTCCTGTCGAGGGAGAACAAAAAATTTGTCAGCTCAAAAATCTAATTCTAATGCTGTTTGGTTTAATTTTCAGACGTATATATATATATGACATCCTCATTACACAAACACAAGGACTTAAAATCATAAATCCTGTTTCCTAATGAAACAAACATCTCATTTAAGATTGATAAATCCTGTTTCCTAATGAAACAAACAACTCATTTAAGGTTGAAATTGACATTTATTTGTGTATAAAAACAATATACATGCAAGGAAACAATATACATTGATATAAGTTAGCTAGACAGTTATTAAAGTTGCAAAATTTCACTTTTATTAAAACCTTGAACATATCTATATAAAAAAAAACAAAAAATTGGCCGAAACGCGGTAAAAGAGTCCTGAATGTTTGATGCAATATTATAATATATACTCACACCCTAATGATGTAGCTGAAATACTGCTAAGGATGGCTAAACTGGAATCATGTATAAATCGAACCTTAAATAAAGTCCTGATGTAGGATATCTATGTTAATTTACTCTGTATAAACCTGTCTATTCCAAACACAAAAGATAGTCCCAAGGAGGCTCAATTTAGGCAGGTTTCACTGTTTGACTGTCAAAGACAATAATATTTAAATGGTTTTATTCCAGAAAACTGGTCAGAATATCAGAGTGTATAGATGATCCTGTAGCTTTTACACATTTAAATGATAGTATCTTCCATCTTATTCTGTTTTCTCAAGACGAAGACTTAGCAGAATCAAGGAAAATTTTACAGAGAATAGAACGTCGTGAATTGTACAATTGTGTTGGGGAGACAACTCCAACGAAAGGGAAAACAAAGGTACAAATACTATACGTGTTTCAGTTCTTTAAGGGTAATACTAGTCCATTTGGTTACTAAGGAAATAGGGAAAATAAATATTATATTCTTTTGGTGTTCTATTTTGGTTCAACTGGCCAATGGTTACATTGGCTTTTTACCATCACTCTGTGTCTATCATTAACATTTCACATTTCTATGATCTTATCTGAAACCCCTGATGAAAAATATGGCCACCACAGTCATTTTATTTTTATATTTATATTATTAAACTAAAAATAAAATTTCTCCTTTTCTGAAAGTACAAAGTAATTATAATCCATGTCTATTTATCTGATGTTGCCATGGAGAGTAGAATGCTGATTGAACAACAGCAGCCTTATAACAAAATATTGGATGACATTTCTTTATTTTATTTTTTTTTGCAAACTTCATTATGATTGCTTGTTTCAACAAAAATAGCGGACGACTTTTCGCTCTATCACCTTATTACAACAGAAGCCCAAAAATAGCAGATGCTTACACTAAATGAAAATTGCTGTAAAGTGTGGTCTGTATTTGTCAACAATATCTACGAAGCAGAAAATCAATATCTCTCTCTTTTACATATTTACATATTTCTACTTTTACTTTAATTCAGACATATGTAGGGGACGTCATGGTCGTGATCGTACGGTAGGGGACGTCGTGATCGTATGGTAGGGGGACGTTGTGGTCGTGATCGTATGGTAGGGGGACGTCGTGGTTGTGATCGTATGGTAGGGGGACGTCGTGATCGTATGGTAT
>MJUT01015281.1:995710-1007581 GCA_002080005.1 Gigantidas platifrons | reverse complement strand
AAAGGGTACATGGTTTGTCCGTGCAACTCCTCTTACAGTTTTTATGCTACGACGTTTTTATTTTTGTTGAATGTGTTAAACATTATAATTTGACAAATAATATATTTTCCGTGTAGACTTAGTTTTCAATAATCTTGGACACAGTCAGAGTGAAGCAGGGGGTATTAGTCCCGCTATGCGGACAGTTCTAGTTATTTCAGATTAAACTTAAGTAGTTTTATTGTGTTTGATAATAAAATATTGCAAATGGCATATTTAGATTTTGTTAATTTTGGTTTGTTTCAAGTACAAATGTATAACAAAGGGAAATAACTCATTTTTTATATCAACTTAAGAAGTTGAAAAAAACGATGTCAAACTTTTGTTTTCCTTTGCCACTTTCTTTCAAACGTCTTTCCTGGGAAGGCATTGTGAATGATATGAATTTCAAAGTTCAAATTTGTATAATTACCGTGAAATCTAATAAACAAATCGATCGATATACGCAAGGACGTATAAACGTCCTTGATATACGTAAAAATCTACCGTGTTCTGTACTGAAAAAATTGGTAACGTACGGCAAAATTATGATTCAGAACATGTGTAGGTAAAAAAAAAAATGCTCTTTGATTACACCCCCTACCAACAGAAATCGAGTTTTGGTTACCCCCCAACCAATAATTTTACATTCATATTTTTCCTACCACCAATAGAAAAATAAATCAATGGTGTTCCACCCCCTGGTGGGAATTTTAAATGGAATAGCCCTCAGCAATTGGATTTTTATGTGCAAAATAGTAATTTTATCTGCATTTAATTTTATATAGAAAATATTATATACTATACTGAGGTATAATAATAAAAACTATTGCCCACAAACCATTGGATCAAATAGTACCAAATCTTCATAAATGCTATTTGGGTGTTCCTCGGTGATCATGAAAATTTCTGTAGCTATTTCAGACATTTTTGTTTTGTTGAAAATAAAATTTGCATAAAGATTAGGGCCTAGTGTAAATGATGACTCAAATACATTTTCACAGTCCTTTCAAGTTTGATCCACAGAAATTCAATTTGTATTTTATTTTAACAGTTAGTTTACCTAGATTATGGTATGGCAACAGAGAATCCCATCAATAATGTTAGATTTTACAACAAGAATGATGTAACTAAAGCTGTTAGATTAAACAGACAACATGTATGTATCATTTTACGAATATTTGTAACTTGAACAGTAGTAATAATACATGCTTTCAAAAAATCGTATCCTCGTCAAAGGCTAATATGTGCAATTGTGTTTCATTATATAGTTATATGTTAATATTATAATACTTTGTAAAATGTCATGATATCATTTCATCAATCTGTACACCAATTTTATTTCAGGTACATGTTTCATATCTTTGAAATGCTTTCAGACGTTTTCCTATATATTTTTGACTTTTTTTGCAAGAATGTAGACTTAGCTTCCTATCAGAAAAAAAAATGTAATCATACAATGTAGATATGTTTAGTCATACTCGAAAAACATCCCTTCAGAAGGTCTTATCTGATGTTCTCGTGGCAAGTAGAATTTTGATTGGCTTACAAGGTACTTCCAAGACTTCATGGAAGAAGTGCGGTGACATAAAATCAGTAATCTCTCTCACCTATGTGCTGTCCATTTACATTGTGCACAGCAGACGACGTCTCTCACCTATTGCCTGTGCTGTGTATTTCATACAGCACAGAAAAATCAATAATTGCATGTTGTGTATTCAGTAAACCATACGACATCGCTGTCCATTTACATTGTAGCAGACGAAACACATTAGTTTACCTAGAATAAACTAGAGAAAAGGTTAAATAGATATACTTGATGTCCCCAATACAGAAATTTTGACTTTAAAATGATAGTTTTTATTTTATTAGTGTTCAAAATAGAACGTAATAGCCATGTTTTTTAGCTCGCCTGGCCAAAGGCCATGTGAGCTTTTGCCATCGGGTTTCGTTCGTCATCCGTCGTAAACTTTTCACATTTTAATCTTCTCCTCAGAAACCACTGGGCCAGTTTAGACCAAACTTTGGTGGAATGGTCTCTGGATAGCCCCCTTCCAAAATTGTGTCCGGTGATCCCGACTTCCAACCAAGATGGTCACCAAGCTAAAAATAGAAAAAAGGGGGGATTCAATTTTAATTGTCCATTGCTGCTTTAGTATAAGTCAAAATGAGTTCAAATTTTAACTGCAGCCACATGGCAAGGAGTAATTTAACATATATTCCGGGTTTTTCTGTGAAATTTTTCTTTCAGCCGATATATACCGATTAAGCAATTTAGGCATATTTTGATAAAAGATCACATTTAAATCTTCTCCTCTGAAACCGCTGAACCAAATTAAACCAAACCTGGCAGGGATGGTCCCTGGGTGGGTCCCTTTCAAAATTGTGTCCTACAGTCCCGCCCTCCATTCAAGATGGCTGCTGTTACTAAAAATAGAAATTTCTTCAATTGTCCATTGCTGCTTTAGTACAAGTCAAAATGAGCTCAAATTATACCCCCACTCGTAGAGAGGGGGCTATATTGCAATCACCTTGTCCGTCCGTCCGTCCGTTCACACTTTCATAACAGATATCTCAGTTTCTACTGGAAGAAATGATTTTATATTTGATTTATGGCTTTGGCATGGTGACTTGTACCGTGTCTCCCCTTTCCAGGTTTACCGCACATCTACTTCCTGTTTACAGTTCGACTTAGAATTTTTCATGTTTGCCGTAATGAAAACTTTCGTAACAGTTATCTCAGCTTCTACTGGAAGAAATTATTTTCTATTTGATATATGGCTTTGGCATGGTGACTTGTACCGTTTGTCTCCTTTCCAGGTTTACCGCACATCTACTTCCTGTTCACCGTGCAACTTACAAATGAAAGAGTGGGGGTATTCTTAGCACGACGTAGCGTGCACCATCTTGTTTTAACTGAAGCTACATGGCAAGGAGTAGTTTAACATATATTCCGTTTTTAGCTCACCTGGCCTTTAGACCATGTGAGCTATTAATTGCCATCACTTTTCGTCCGTCGTCTGTGTGTCAATATTTCACATTTTAATTTTCTCCTCAGAAACCACTGGGCCAATTGCAACCAAACTTTGGTGGAATGGTCCTTGGATGGTCCCCTTCCAAAATTGTGTCCGGTGATCCCAACTTCCAAACAAGATGGCTACCAAGCTTAAAATAGAAAAAAGGGGGGATGAAATTTTAAAAAAAAATCTTCTCCTCTGAAACTACTGAGCCAATCTCAACCAAACTTTGCTGAAATGATCCTTGGGTGGTCCCCTTCCAAGAGTGTGTCTGGCATTTCAGACATCCATCCAAGATAGCCACCTCAGCCGAACTTAATTTAACATAGGACCCTATGGGAAATTCCCATCAAAATCTTCTTGTCTGAAACCATTTGCTTAATAAGAACTAAATTTTGATGAAATAGTCATTGGATGGTTCTCTTCCAAAAATGTGTCCGGCGGTTCGGCCCTTCGACCAAGATGGCCCCCACAGCCGAACTTACTGTCTGTCAAGCCACTCCTGATTTTCCTGATTTTGAGCTGTACCTGATTTTTTCCTGAATTTGTTAGAGAAACTCCTGATAACTCCTGATTTTGAACTTTTTCCCCACAAAAAAAAAAATAACATAATAATATGTTGAAATTATTTTAGTGTAAAGCATCTTATCAATAAAAGGAGGTGAGGAAAATGGCCTAAGTAAGACCTTTTAGCCTGCCAATTACATTCTGATAATGACCATCATCTGGAATCAAAAACACCATGCTTAAATTTATATATTATGGACTGAAAGCTCTTACTCAGAAGGGAGGAAGGCAGCCATTTTTTGGGGGGGTTTTTATGGTTTTATCACTTTTTATATAAAAAAAAAATTATGATAATCTCCTGATTTTTAACTAAAAACCCTCCTGATTTCCTAATTTTTTTAAGCCAAAAAGTGCTTGACAATTTGAACTTAGATTAACATAGGACCCTATGGGAAATTCATATAAAAATCTTCTCTTCATAAACCACTGGGCCAATTGCAGCCAAACTTTGGTGGAATGGTCCTTGGATGGCCCCCTTCCAAAATTGTGTCCGGTGATTCCGACCAAGATGGCCGCCAAGCTAAAAAAAAAAAGAAAAAAGGGGGGATGAAATTGAAAAAAAGTCTTCTCCTCTGAAACTCAGACCTGATTTTCGTCCGCTTTAAAGCGGAATTCCGCTTTTTTATTCTGGATTTTACCGTTACGATATTTTTTTTTATAGTATATTCAATACTTCCGATTGCCAATTTCCGCTTTTTTGTTGTCCTCGTAAAATCAGGTCTGGAAACTACTGAGCTGATCTCAACCAAAACTTTGCTGAAATGATCCTTGGGTGGTCCCCTTCCAAATTTGTGTCCGGCATTTCAGACCTCCGACCAAGATAGCCACCACAGCCAAACTTAATTTAACATAGGACCTTATGGGAAATTCCCATACAAATCTTCTTGTCTGAAACCATTACCTCAACTGGAACCAAACTTTGATAAACTAGTCATTGGATGGTTCTCTTCCAAAAATGTGTCCGGCAGTTCTGCCCTTCGATCAAGATGGGCCCCACAGCCGAACTTAGCTTAACATAGGACCCTATGGGAAATTCACATAAAAAATCTTCTTGTCTGGAACCAGTTGCTCAATTGGAACCAAACTTTGATAAAATATTCATTGGATGGTCCTCTTCCAAAATTGTGTCTGGTGGTCCTGCCCTCTGACCAAGATGGCTGCACAGCTGAACTTAGTTTAACATAGGACCCTATGGGAAATTCACATAAAAACCATGTTGTCTGGAACCAGTAGATCAATTAGAACCAAACTTTGATGGAATAGTCATTCGATGGTCCTTTTCCAAAATTGTGTCCGGCAGTCACGCTCTCCCACCAAGATGGCCACCACAGTGCAGTTGCGTTGTTATTGAAAGCAGCTTTGATCCAGGTGAGCGAATACAGGCTCCTGGGAGCATCTGGTTATGTATAAAATGTTGATGCTTTGTTTTATGATTAAACTAAAGAAAAGTTCAAATACACATAGTTCTTTTCCATTTACACTGCAGCAGATGACCCACATATCACTAGATGACAGAAAATCAATAATCGTTCTCTGTGACCTTTGTCCAAAGATACACGTAATTTATGTTTTTTCCTATAATAAGGACATACTTATTAATGTTAACATTCAGATAAAAATGTTATCAATCTCGAGATGTTCTATATCCCGTTTTAAAGGGCAGTGGTTTTTAAAACGGAATATATAACATCTCGAGACTGATAACGTATAATATCCAATAAATGCAGTGTTCTGATTGGACGATTTTAGAGTACCAGTACGAGTGCAAAACTGATCATGTGGATTGTAGTCTTTTTGACTTTTATCTTGCTTGTTAATGCTTAAAATGTAAAAAGTTAGTTACGTCACTTCATGTAAATTACAGGTATCACTTATGTTGCCTGCTGTTTTTGCTGAACAGATGATCAGGTTATATTGCAAGAAGACAGATGAATACAGTTTACAGTTGGCCACAGATTGTTTTCAGAAGTGGTGTGAAGTCAAAGGTCTTTTCTCTGTAAGCAGATTTAAGATGGAAAGTTAAATAAAAACTTAATATAATGCCCAGATATCCTGTTTAGAATAAAAAAACAAAATCAGATGTCCTTGTATTTTAGCTCATCAAGCCAAAGATCACATAATCTTTTAGTATCACATGGCATTTTTCATTGTTAAGCTATTCACATTTTACTCCAGTTGAGCGAAGACAGACTTATGTGAGCCTCCGGTGTTTTCTTCAGAGTTAATGAAGTAAATAAATGTTTTTATGTAGTCCGTCACGCTAGGTCAGGATTTTATCCATGTCTGTACTATCATCCGACCATCAATCTCGCCTTTCCTTTCCATTCAATAACTCACGTTCTTATACAAATCATTTGAAATTTATGCAGAAGATCAGGCATAATAAAAGGCAGATCAATTAGTATTATGGACTTGAACACATTTTCTGTCCTGGGTTTGTTGAAGAATACTAAACTGCATATGTTTCCCACCCAATATTCGGCCTGTTTATAATGAGTCATACCAGCTCATGTGAGCCTCTTTTTCATATCAAATACTATTCCAAACCCTAGCATTAAAGCTCACTTGATGAATTTGGAATCTTATGTTGATACAGAATATAATATTGAAAATGGCATATAGTATTTTCTATGCTATTTTTGTTGAAATATGTAATGATAAAATATAAAATTCCTAATTACAAAATGAAATATTAAGACGATTTTTATCCATTTATCCTGCAGAAACAAGACTCAATTACTCCAGAAAAATGTACAGCCATCGACTCCACCAACAGTGAGAAAACTCCAGACAAGAAGCCTGCAAAACTGTGTGTCTCGGCTGGAAAGTTTAAACAAAGACTGTCATTTTAAACATTGCTAGATATTTTTTTTAATCTACAGAACTAAGCTGTATTCTTTTGTTTAATGGACTATTTCCATGTACAATTTTTCTCTTGATTTCGCACTTGTCACTTAAACTTAGTGGTTCCCAAAATTGTTACATATCCTGTTATAGTGAATGAATTTTTCACATTGCCATCTTATTTATATTTTTGAATATCAATTGCTAGGTAAAGGGAGATAATACAATCATCTTGCCAAAGTTGACTGCTGGTGTTTTTTTTTTAGATTTTTAAATTTATTGTTGCAGTTTCTTTATACTAAAAAAGAACAGTGTTCTTATGTTTGTAAGAAATAGTTGTTAATTTCTTTCTTTTAAATCAGTCTCTTAATGAAGTAATGATTTATATAGTTGTATGTTAAGTTTGAGTTACAATGTTAAGAAAGGTCCTCATGATATAAATTATGGTCTTTTGACCTTTTTGTGATATAAATGTAGTAAGCAACTATTGATGACAGGAATCTGATATTTGGTCACAAGCTTCATATAGGTATGCCATATTGTTTGTAGTGTTTTTGGACCTGTCAGATTCCTACTTCCTGTTTGCCGACTTAGTTGGTTTTTATACACATTGAACATATATGCACATTTTTCGTCACATTTTTCTCAGCAACTATTGATGGCAGAAATCTGATATTTGGTCACAAGCTTCATATAGGTATGCCATATCGTGGGAAGTGTTTTTGGACCCATCAGATTCCTACTTCCTGTTTGCCGATTTTGTTGATTTGGTCACAATCTTCATATAGGTATCCCATATTGTGGGAGCCGTTTTTTAACCTGTCAGATTCCTACTTCCTGTTTGCCGAAGAGCGGGGGTATCATGAGTGAGCATTAGCTCACAGTTCATCTTGTTTTAATTGGGATGAAAAAAATATCATGTTTTTTATTTCATTGATGTGGGATTTGTACAATGTAGATAGATATTAAACAGCTAATAAATTATATCAGAATTTATGCACATTTATTATCTATTAATTTTAAAATAAAATGGCTAGCTTTAAAATTGATATATCAGAAATTTTGATATTTCTGTAAAAACAAATTTATAAATATAACTGAAATTAGCATCCTTTGAGAGGATTATGTTGATTGTGAAATTATTGATTTGCAGTGGTGTACTCTCTGAATGCACTCATTTATTCAGGCCTCACGATGGGCACCAGTAGAACTTAGTTCGAACCAGTAATTTTTTTGGTTTTTATTTGGAAACTATTTAAAAATGAATTCAAGAATTTGATTCGGAACAGTAAATTCAAATTTTCATTTCAAGCATTGTTTATTAGCGGTATTTCATATATTGGTAATTAAAAAGTAAGTACATGGATGAGATCTCATTGTCAGACCTGATTTTCATCCGCTTTAAAATGGAATTCCGCTTTTTTTTTACCGTTTTACCGTTACGATTCCTTTTTTATAGTATATTCAATACTTCCGATTTTGTCGATTTCCACTTGTTTGTTGTTCTCGTAAAATCAGGTTTGCATTGTTCATGAGAGACCTTGTCGCACCACTACCCAAATACTGCCATTTCCATTTTCATATTGTACTGAAGAATTTATCATGAATTTTAATGCATAGCAAATTGTAATTCTACAAGCTATTGTCTTTTGAAAAATGTGTTGAAGCTAATGATTTTCACGGGTGGTCAGCAGCCAGTATAGTTATTTATACATATGTATCTTTTACCAGCTATTATGCACAGCCAATTTATTTTCTGTCAATTTTTTGCCACATTGTGTAGTGCTTAAATTTGCATTTTTCATTTGAAAAAAAGTCTGGTATACAATAGCCCCCTTCTTATAAGCCACTCTGTCCAAAATGAAAATGTGGCCGTGTTAAAGGGGGTGGCCATGTTACTAGTATTTTACCATCTGAGTACATCTTAAATCTGGCCTGACAAGAGGGGCAACCTTAGGTGGGGATGGTCATATAAGAGTGGGATTGTTGAATACCATTTTTTCTACACTCAAATACCTGATTATATGTCATCAGAGAATTGTACTACACACTGATTAATGGATCATCAATATTTTTCTTTTCCAGTCACTCCACCCTCCATCTTATCATCATATTTATCAAATATTGGTGTCTGTGCAATAGCATTATATTTTAACAAACTGCCAATCTCTGGTATTATAAGCTACCATTGATTCTTACGACCCTAGTTTTATCACTAAGAAATTCATTTACTCAACCCAACATTATTTCTTTTATCCATTTTTTCCAATTTTAATTATATTAAATGTTTTTACACGCCCATTATAGACATTCATACCTTTGATAATTTTGTGCCAGTATTTTAGATTATTGCAATATTTTTCCCATTAAATATTCTGTGCATAATTAATGAATTGTTTATTATATCTTAAAACTTGTTTCATTACACGAAAATAAAATGAATTGTATATAATTAAGAAAATTAGCATACATGTGTACTATGTTATTCAATTGTTATTGCATCATTTCTAACATTAGATATTTTGCGCATTCCTCATTTGATTCTAATATTAAACGTTTTTATGATTTTATTGGAGTTATTTCCTTTATGACGGAAAATGGTACCTGCCTTGTAAGGCCAAAATACTTTGAGTATAATTTTCTGACAATTTGTCAAAATTTGAACCTTGTCAAAAATCTGTGCATAATTTTATAGCTACTAGAAAATTCACAAGTTGTTACAACATTCAAATTTTTGGGGGAAAATATGTTGTTTTTATTGAACTTTGCATGTAATGGGAACATTTGCCTGCCTTAAAGGGAAGTAACTCCTGTAAAAACGTATAATATTAGAATCAAGTTGGAAATGTGCAAAAAAGGTCTATTGTCATGTACCTATCTATGATTGATTGTATGAACCTTTGTAACACTGATTTTATGTGGTTCAGATATTGCATTTGTGCATACCTAATATTTATATTGGTGCTTCTTTTAATATATGACATACATAAAATTGCATTTCCTTAATTTACCATGATTGTAAATTTATTTTATGTGATTTCAAAATATATTTATTTACATTTTTGGGTCCCAAAGAGCATAAATAACATATCAAACATTACTCAATGTTTATTTTCATTAATTTTATTTGGCAGAAATATTGTTATTTCTAAAAAGTTTGAAATTTATTTATTTTCTTCAATAAATGTTTATCATTATTATTGTATGAAGTTAAGGATTCACTATCTGTTATTCTATGAAGTTAAGGATTCACTATCTGTTATTCTATGAAGTTAATGATTCACTATCTGTTATTCTATGAAGTTAAGGATTCACTATCTGTTATTCTATGAAGTTAAGGATTCACTATCTGTTATTCTATGAAGTTAAGGATTCACTATCTGTTATTCTATGAAGTTAAGGATTCACTATCTGTTATTCTATAAAGATAATGATTTTTTATGTAAATCATCATTTACTCATGTATTTCTATAATGTTAAACATGAGCTCGTTTTCTTTTTATTTTACTTTAAAGGGAAAAAAAAGGATTTTAATCATTATTATTGATATCATGTATATTTTATTGTTTGCTCAAATGTACTATTAAACAAACTAAAAACTTAGTATTAAAATTTTAAACTGAGAATTTAAACAGTTTATGATTAAGAGCATTTGTGATAAAGATTTTTATGTTGAAATCCTTTTTATAATCTGTCTCTTGTATGTTAATGATAATATTAGTCCTGTGTTTTATATATTGCTTCAAATTGTTTTACATTTTGTTCTTTTTGTTACATTTTTATTTACCTTATATATTGTTTAACAAAAATATTCTGCCGGAAAGAATATTATGGAGGAAAAAATAAAATGTTACAGATACACAATCATTATGATTGTGTATCTGTAACATTTTATTTTTTCCTCCATAATATTCTTTCCGGCGGAATATTTTTAATATAAAATATTATCCTTGGACAATATTTCAATATTCAATTTCTTCCAGTGCTATTATATGTTTTCCGGATGAGGTGGAAGAAATTTAATATTAAAATATATCCGTGGATAATATTGCATATTATATTTCATCCTGAAAAAATATTATAGAGGAAATAATCTGATTTTATATGTTACTAATTTTTTCAATTAATTTACATTGCTGCAAATAAATATGTACTTAATATTAGTGAATTACTTCTTTATTACTGCAGTATTTTTTAAGTAAATATATAAATCATTACAATTACAATGTTTTAATAATATTCATAAGATTTTCTCTTGTTACTTTTCCTCAGTCGCTTTGGTTGAGGAGTACACAAAATTTAATTTTCACTCTCCGTTTCATTATCTTCTTCACTAATATACTGTGGTGATACTTGTAAATCAAACATTACTAGTTTCTGCATTCTGTGGATACTTTTGGTCTTGTATATATGTAAAGTTCTATATCATTGTATTCTTCTTCCATTATTTAATATCTACTGTTACCGATGAATCAAATCTTTAATATATTTCAACTTAATGACTATTGATTTTATAATGGGTTTGAATACTACTCAATCTGTTATTTAAATTGACATGGTTCTGGCTATAATATATTTTCCGTATATATTTATTTACCTGTAAATTGTATTTATAAAATATTTTCTGGATGGGTCGGGTGATTTATAAATCAGCGTCGGAAATAATATTACATACCTTAGTATAAAATATTATCCGGATTAGCTCATTTGATGGATCGAGTAATTTATCTATGAGTGTAGGTATTAATATTACAGATGCGTCTCGTGATTTAATAATCAGCGTCAGACATAATATAACACACAGACCTTAGTATAATTTATCATCCGGATACTTTTTTATAGCAATGGAAAGTATTTTATTATAAAATATTTACTGTGACATAAAATTTAATATTAAATTCTTTCCACCGGATACAATTTCAACCGGAAAAAATTAAGCCTTACATATCAAGTCATATGAAATATCTTTACCTTTTATATAACTTTCCATATTCTCTAGATAGGGCCTCTATGATTGTGATTGGTAGAATTACATTGAAATATGTTATGCACTCTCTGCTGAAGCAAGGATTTACAAATTTGGTCAAAAAAGAAAAAAAAATATATGGTGTTATTGATTTTTGCTTTTTAGCTCGCCTGTACAAAGTACAGAAGAGCTTATGTTGTCACTTGTGCGTCGTCGTCGGCGTCCAATGTTAACGTTTGCGTTTAGCTCCAATGTAGACAAACTACTTGGCCCAGGTTGATGAAACTTCACATGTGAGTTTGTCGTGAACATTTAAATTCACTGCACACAAATATAGGTCACCGTGACCTATTATTTCTGCCTGAATGACTTCGACATTTTTGCGTGAACGTTTGCGTTTAGGTCCAATGTAGACAAACTACTTGGCCCAGGTTGATGAAACTTCACATGTGAGTTTGT
>MJUT01015281.1:970932-993681 GCA_002080005.1 Gigantidas platifrons | reverse complement strand
ATCTGCAAACAGAAAGACTTGAAAAATATGCTTGTTGATAACCTTCTTCAAGAATTAAAACTTAAGCAGTCTAATATACTTACCATGGGAGATTTTAATTTTGACTTTAGGTTTTCAGAATTTATGGAGCACACATTCAATAGTAAGCAAATTGTGTCTTATGTCGCAAGAAAATATGAATCTTTGTTAGACTTCACGTTCCTAAGGATTTACCCTGCCAATTATTACCAGGTGAGCGATGACAGGCTCTCCAGAGCCTCTAGTTTTTATTATAAAGTTGATTTGCTGTGATTTGAATGTAATCATTTTTATGTTTGTTTGTTCAAGGCTGGTCTTTTGCTTTCAATAAAATGTTAAAACTCAAGGTATGACTTTTATTTCCTGCACAAATTATTTATTCACTACCTTGTAGTTTACCTGATCGCAAGAAGAGTTTGAAGATACCAAAGGGGCAATCAGAAACTGTATATCGAAGAAAAACAGACAACACAATGGCCCCAAAACAAAAGTACAAAAGGACAAACAACGATCAACAAGTTTGTTTTTCTATTGTAATTTTGTATTTCCCTATCTCTCTACCTTGAAACCATATATTTCTGAAACTAGTAGAGCAATGGTTGTGACATGGAAATATTTGAATTCCAATTGTTGTAGATATCCTGGAAGACTCTCAGACCAATCTAATTAAGAAATGACATGAATTCTAAGGTGATATTAGATCTCCCACACAATGACAAAGAAAAAGGGGGGTCAAGATTTATTTACATTGATTCTCAGACCTAGTATAATTTGGAAATTGCCTAACTACTATATATTTATGGAACAAGAAAAACAATAGCTTTGACATGGAATAAAATATACGGGGAACATGTTACATCGCTCTGAAGATACAAACTGGACACAGCAAAGAATGACAGTAGATAGGATAACATGTTACATTACATGGAATACAAATTTGGAGACCATCTACTAACTTCATTACTGGAATTTCAAGGCCAAGTGCCTTCATCTTTTGTATGCATAGAAATAGGACATGATGTCAGTGACCATGACCTTTGACCACAAGGTCAATTTTTTTTTATCACATCTTTTATCCTGGGCCAACTTTTTATCTTCAGATCCAGTGCCTTCATATCTTGTATGTATATGTATTGAAACATAGCGTAGTGTTGCATGTTATAGTGAGGTCACAGTCTAAACAGTGTATGTTGTCCATGCCCAAATTTTGTGGTCAAGGTTTTATTTGAGGGGTATATGCTTCAAGTCATAGTGTCAAAATATTTGAATTCCACATTGGGTAATATACTGGGATACTCGTACCTATTTTTTATACCCAGCAACCATGCATTTCATCAACCAGAAGAAAAGCAGCTGGGCCATGGAACAATTGGATTTCTAAATGTTTTAATTTCAACTTTGGTAAATACACTGGAAGACTCTCAAAGCTAGTATTTGATGTGAATATGGGAGAGATTTGTTGCATGTTCATGTACTAGGTGATTCTTTTATTATCATTGAGAGGGTTTCTGGAGCTAAATGAAATAAATATACAGTTTTATACGGTACTTGTGTTTTGAATGAAGCATTCTTCTGAAATACAGATTTATGAAGTGTTGTGACATGGTACACATGAAGTGTTGTGACACAGTACAAATGAAAAATTGTGACATGGTAAAATGGTGCAAATGAAGTGTTGTGACATGGTACAAATGAAGTGTTGTGACATGGTACAAATGAAGTATTGTGACATTGTAAAATCGTGCAAATGTAGCATTGTGACATGGTACAAATGAAGTGTTGTGATATGGTAAAATGGTGCAAATGAAGTGTTGTGATATGGTAAAATGGTGCAAATGAAGTGTTGTGACATGGTACAAATGAAGTATTGTGACATGGTAAAATGGTGCAAATGAAGTGTTGTGGCATGGTACAAATGAAGTGTTGTGACGTGGTACAAATGAAGTATTGTGACATTGTAAAATGGTGCAAATGAAGTGTTGTGACATGGTACAAATGAAGTATTGTGACATGGTAAACTTTTGCAAATGAAGTGTTGTGACATGGTACAAATGAAGTGTTGTGACATGGTAAAAATGAAGTATTGTGACATGATAAAATGGTGCAAATGAAGTGTTGTGACATGGTACAAATGAAGTATTGTGACATGGTAAAATGGTGCAAATGAAGTGTTTTGACATGGCACAAATGAAGTATTGTGACATGGTAAAATGGTGCAAATGAAGTGTTGTGACATGGTACAAATGAAGTATTGTGAAATAGTAAAATGGTGCAAATGAAGTGTTGTGACATGGTAAAATGGTGCAAATGAAGTGTTGTGACATGGTACAAATGAAGCTTTGTGACATGGTAAAATGGTGCAAATGAAGTGTTGTGACATGGTACAAATGAAGTATTGTGACATGGTAAACTTTTGCAAATGAAGTGTTGTGACATGGTAAAAATGAAGTATTGTGACATGATAAAATGGTGCAAATGAAGTGTTGTGACATGGTAAAATGGTGCAAATGAAGTGGTGTGACATGGTAAAATGGTGCAAATGAAGTGTTGTGACATGGAACAAATGAAGTGTTTAGACATGGTACAAATGAAGTATTGTGCCATGGTAAAATGGTGCAAATGAAGTGTTGTGACATGGTACAAATGAAGTATTGTGCCATGGTAAAATGGTGCAAATGAAGTGTTGTGACATGGTACAAATGAAGTATTGTGACATAGTAAAATGGTACAAATGAAGTATTGTGCCATGGTAAAATGGTGCAAATGAAGTGTTGTGACATGGTACAAATGAAGTATTGTGACATAGTAAAATGGTGCAAATGAAGTGTTGTGACATGGTAAAATGGTGCAAATGAAGTGGTGACATGGTACAAATGAAGTATTGTGACATGGTAAAATGGTGCAAATGAAGTGTTGTGACATGGTACAAATGAAGTGTTGTGACATGGTACAAATGAAGTATTGTGACATGGTAAAATGGTGCAAATGAAGTGTTGTGACATGTAGAAATGAAGCGTTGTGACATGGTACAAATGAAGTGTTGTGACATGGTACAAATGAAGTATTGTGACATGGTACAAATGAAGTATTGTGACATGGTAAAATGGTGCAAATGAAGTGTTGTGACATGGTCGAAATGAAGTATTGTGACATGGTAAAATGGTGCAAATGAAGTGTTGTGACATGGTAAAATGGTGCAAATGAAGTGTTGTGACATGGTAAAATGGTGCAAATGAAGTGTTGTGACATTGTAAAATGGTGCAAATGAAGTGTTGTGACATGGTGCAAATGAAGTGTTGTGACATGGTACAAATGAAGTATTATGACATGGTAAACTTTTGCAAATGAAGTGTTGTGACATTGTACAAATGAAGTGTTGTGACATGGTACAAATGAAGTGTTGTGACATGGTACAAATGAAGTGTTGTGACATGGTAAAAATGAAGTATTGTGACATGATAAAATGGTGCAAATGAAGTGTTGTGACATGGTAAGATGGTGCAAATGAAGTGTTGTGACATGGAACAAATGAAGTGTTGTGACATGGAACAAATGAAGTGTTTAGACATGGTACAAATGAAGTATTGTGCCATGGTAAAATGGTGCAAATGAAGTGTTGTGACATGGTACAAATGAAGTATTGTGACATGGTAAAATGGTGCAAATGAAGTGTTTTGACATGGTATGAATGAAGTGTTGTGACATGGTACAAATGAAGTATTGTGACATGGTAAAATGGTGCAAATGAAGTGTTGTGACATGTAGAAATGAAGCATTGTGACATGGTACAAATGAAGTGTTGTGACATGGTACAAATGAAGTGTTGTGACACAGTACAAAAGAAGTATTGTGACATGGTAAAATGGTGCAAATGAAGTGTTGTGACATGGTAAAATGGTGCAAATGAAGTGTTGTGACATGGTAAAAATGAAGTGTGACGTGGTACAAATGAAGTGTTGTGACATGGTACTAATGAAGTATTGTGATACGGCACAGGTGAAGTATTGTGACATGGTAAAATGGTGCAAATGAAGTGTTGTGACATGGTACAAATGAAGTGTTGTGATGTGGTACAAATAAAGTGTTGTGATGTGGTACAAATAAAGTGTTGTGACGTGGTACAAATGAAGTGTTGTGATGTGGTACAAATTAAGTGTTGTGATGTGATACAAATGAAGTGTTGTGACATGGTACAGGTGAGGTGTTGTGACATGGTACAGATTAAGTGTTGTGACATGGTACATATGAAGTGTTGTGACATGGTACAGGTGAAGTGTTGTGACATTGTACATGTGAAGTGTTGCGACATGGTACAAATGAAGTGTTGTGACATGGTACAGATGAAGTGTTGTGACATGGTACAGGTGAGGTGTTATGACATGGTACAGATGAAGTGTTGTGACATGGTACAGGTGAAGTGTTGTGACATTGTACAGGTGAAGTGTTGTGACATGGTATAAATGAAGTGTTGTGACATGGTACAAATGAAATGTTGTGACATGGTACAGATGAAAACATCATAGTCTTAGAGTCAAAACATTAACATAGAATTCAATGGAGGAAATATCAAAATAGCTTGAACCGTTATTATGATATGTATAGGTTCAAGTTTGCAAAAATATAGGCTCCATGGTCTATCTCATCAAAGCCTTGTGGTCCAACAGGCTGTTGTGGGGGATGGGGTCATGAAACAGCATCATAATACCGTTTAACTGGTAATTTATGTGGCTGTCTAATTGCTGTGGTCAACTCCAGACTGCAGAAATTAAAATCGCAGAATATTGTGTAAAATAAATAGCATAATAGACAAATTTAAAGCTACAAAATGTGTATTCAGAAGCTGTAACCTACAAGATTTTGAACATCCCATTATAATCTGACATAATGTAGAGGAATGAATTATGTATGGTTCGGATTTAGGTTTATGGTGTTTAACGCCACTTTCAGCAATATTTCAGTTATGTCGTGGTGATCAGAATATTGGTGGAGGAAACCGGAGAAAACCACCGACATGTCGCAAGTCACTGACAAACTTAATCACATAATGTTGTATCGAGTGCACCTCGCTTGAGTGGGATTCGAACTCACAACGTTAGTGGTGATATGCACTTATTGCATAGATAGTTGTAAACCCAACTATCATACAATCACTATCATGACCACAACGGCCCCTTATATATATTAATCATCTATTAAAAGAAGCACCAATATAAATATCAGATAGGTAGGTACATGACAATATACCTTTTTGCATCCGAACGTCCGCAAGTCACTGACAAACTTTATCACATACGATATTGTTGTATCGAGTACACCTCGCCTGAACGGGCAAAATAGCTATTTTGTTTTTTATTTTTATTCCAAGATTACAAGATTACAAGATTTTATTGGTCCAAATTAAAGGACCCACGAAGAGGCATATAAACATAATAAAACATAAGGTGATTGCATAAAATATAAAATAAATTGTAAATACAAGTATTCCAGTCAATCAAAAACTACTATGATCCGTTGAGAAATTATATGATGTGTGATATTTGTAAAGACCATTCATTTCGGTAGAAGGGTCATTCAAACTGTTGTTTTATTAGAAATAGAGCTTTGCATCTTTCAACCAATCAAATACTTCTATGTTCTCTTGAGGCCACCTTGGATGTCAAAGATAAGAACGAATAGGGGAAAAAATTATCCATTGGTACTTTCTGTAAGTTTCCGGTTCGAATGAACTTGATATATATTATGTGGTTATTTTTTAAATGACTGAATAGTGATATATGCAAGCGGACGGACGACGGACGTCACATAATGGAAAAACTTACTTGTCCCCCCCACCTCTCGGACATATGCGACCTTAGCTGATTCTGGTTATCATCTGTTTAGGTCCTTTTCTATTCATGCTCCAAAACTTGTTTGTGGTTTGGCTTTCTAATCTATTGATTTAAGGCGTACCTAGTGAAGGTTAGTCCAGAAATCTTTATAGTGCTAGCTCACTGAAACAACAGTGAATGGGTAGACATGTCGCTCCACTTGAACACATTAACCCGATTCCGAGCCAACCAGTCTTTGGTTTTACTTCCTTATACTACATGCTTTGTGGAGGAACACCCTAATACCAATTTTATAGTGCGTTAGTTTGAACTGACCGGAGCTCGAACCCACGGTCTATCGCAATCGAGACGAGCACGCTGACTGATCCGGGTTTTCTATGCGATCAAAATCTTTAGAGAGATTAAAACACTAATTTAGGAGGGACAATGTCAGAAAGACATATTTTAATGCCATATTTTTAAACATGTAATCTGGCTTAGTCAAAGCTGTTCTGGGTAGATTTAGAATTGATCACTTTTTAATGTTACTTTTACTTAGTATACAACCATACAATGACCTGATTACTGAACTTATATATGTTTTTAATATCCAAACACATGACAAATTTATAAATATTGTGAAAGTATTATATTTCGTGGAGTGCCTATTTTCGTGGATTTCGCATTTCATTAAAACCAAAATGTCCAACCAAATACAAAATTTCCATAATATTAATTGTTGCCAATTATGAAACCAGGAATATAAAGAACCCACAATAACAGGGAGTTTATTCGAACCACGAAAATTGGCATACACGAATAAAAGTAATTTCATAGTAGATATCTGCAGATAAATGGTTTTGGGGCGAATTGATGTGTCAAGTTTTTCTTGTAGAGACCTATGTTGTAGCATATTGACTTTGTTTTCAATTTTACATTTAATTTTCTGGACACTGTACATATATAGAATCCTATTTTACAGTATACAAGATGGTTTTCTGGTGGAGATTGCGTAAATTCGAGCCTTACGAAACTGGGCATATGAAATTGGTATCAGATGTAACAAAGTGAATATATACAATACGCCCAATTCAGTTATGGGACAAACTTCAAATTGTAGTACCATTGTAAATTGCACCGTTTGATTAATGCGACATGTGCAATCAGTGCAAAAGTTGTGAGCTCGAATCCCGCTGAGGTGAGGTGTACTCGATACAACATTAAATGATGAAGTGTGTGAATTATATCCAGTGCCGGATTTAGATAAAGAGAGGCCCTAGGCTATTCCACTAGTGAGACCCCTCCTAATTCCCCACCGTCACGACTGGAGGAACATGGAAGTGTGTTTAATACATTTCAATAAAGGCAAAGATGATGAGGGGTGTTTCAAATTCTGTAATATTCTGAAATGGAGTGCAACTGTGTAAGGAAAACTACGGAACGATTGTTTAGAAAGTACAGTATGTTATGACAGCATAAGTGTGAAAGTCCAATATTAATAGAGTTGCAAATATTATACACCTTGACCGGACCCTTTCTTTTTTTGATGTCCTAGGCTTCAGCCTATCGAGCTTATAGGTAAATCCGGTACTGGAACTTATATCTCTAATGTATTTGATTGATTGATTGATTGATTGATTGATTGATGTTTAACGTCCAGCGAGCAATTTTTCAGCTATATTCCGGACGATTAATTAATGTATTTGAAGATATCTCTATATATCAATTGACAACTTCTACGACATAATGGATGTAAGTTCCGGTTTCTGTCATCTGGATATATATAATAATTTTTTTGTGCCTCAAATATTGTTAAGATGAAGTACAACTTAATTATGTTAACGTAAATACAAATATCTTGCTTTATGAAGGGACAAATCTTATTTTGTTAAAAAAAAAATCAAAAAAAAAAAATCACTGATTCTAGCGAAAAAAGGTTCTCCGAATCGACAGTAATTTTGCACAATACTCGAGTTTTTGATTGATGACTTTTTATTATGTCTTCTTTTTTTTGTAAGACAATCGGCATTCCTATAAGTAACAAACTGTGATCTTCGTCTCATTGACGTGTTAATTTTTTTCGCACGAAGCAGACTTCATTCAGGGGCGTCTAATAAGCGGAATGAGGACACCTTGATCCTTGCATTTCGCGCTCCGCTATATAGATAATGTCCTTTTAACCAACAATTTCAACTTTGGTGATTAGTTACATCGCAACTATCCCATTGAACTTTACACAAAGTTTTGGTTTATGGTGTTTAATGCCACTTTCAACAACATTTCAGTTATATCGTGGTGGTCAGTTTTATTGGTTGACGAAACAGGAGTACCCGGAGAAAATCACCGACCTGTCGCAAGTCACTGACAAACTTCATCACATAATGTTGCATCGAGTACACTTCGCTCAGGTTCGACTTCACCCCACATTTGTAGTGATAGGCACTGATTGGATAGGTAGTTATAAATCCAGCTACCATGTACGACCACGACTGTCCCTTTTACACAGCTATCTGTTTCATACCTTGCATGGCATACACCTAGAAATTGACAATGCTAGCTGATTAAGAACGAAACTTTACGAAAAAGGAAATGAAATCAATTTATCCATTGTGAAGCCTTCTACACAGTTTTGACAAACTGAAAAGGAGAGAGAGAGAGAGAGAGAGAGAGGTTCGCCTATAAGCTAATCGTATCAGTACTATGTGGTTCTTCCAGTTTTTAATCACATAGGAATATAGCCTCCTACGCCGCATTGTATCCGTTACGAATTACGTTTTATTAACCAAGGAGAACAAAATAAAACCTTATGAAAGATCGACATGCAGCTGCCGTGCATGAATTAGGAAGAGCGAGGGTGTTTTTTTCCATTCATTTCTATTTTAGAATCCTAAAACTTTTGGCACAATTAAATCATAAATTTTAAACACAAATAAGACGAAGCAAGGAAATCTTGATAATACCCCAACTTGTATAAATATAGATTGATGCAAAAAGAAAATCTTGAGCTTTGCCTCTTTGGTCTTAGTTTTGACAGGAAGAAAGCAAATAACCAGTTGTGTGTGCCAATATATTTATTAGACTATTCAGTCAAACCAAACTTCAGATCCCATATATATATATTTTTATCTGACTTTGTCTTTTTTTTATTTTTATATGGGGGATGGGGTACCCAATTCCCGCTTCTCTTCCCCTTTACTCTCGCTATTTATTAAAAAAAAAATAATTCTTCTCCCGTCCCCATCACTCCCAACTCCCGTGTTCCGCCCCCCTAAATCATGGATCCTGGCCCACTACCCCGGGCTCCAGCCCCCTGTCAACCTTTTATATGGGTCATTCTCAAAACGTGTATATATTAATGTGATTACTCATGGAGTATATATACATGTATTATTAAAAAAAAAAATCTCCTCCCGTCCCCTTCACTCATACCTCCCGCCTATCCAACTCCCGGGTTCCGCCTCCCTAAATCATGGCTCCCGTCTCACTATCCCGGGCTCCACCCCGTCCACCCCTCTTATATGGGACGAAGTCCCAACTATGGTAGAAATAGCAATATTTTGATTCCAGATATATATCAATAATGGCTTAAATTTCATGCACCGGAAATGACACACCGGAAACCAATACATGGTTAAATCTGCAGAAAATCGGATGCGCAGTAATCTGGAACGATTTACAGATTCCATGTCAACTCGTACCTTTTCCAACTCGTACCCAATTTCCGGTTATGAATGTTAAAAAATGACTCAAAATCGCAATGTGTTCTAGCCCATTAAACATATACCATGGTACTGACAATATCATTAAACAGAGTTTCATTTCTTCCTCCTCCTATTCCGAAATAATATTTTCTATGAAATTGAGACCTCGAGTACCGGATTATACAACACCGGACTGGGTGCACAGTCTACAGGAGGGGCAGGTCTCCGTTTTGGCGAAAAATCTTTAAAAACGATGGTCCCCCTATTTGCCCCTCTTTTGAGAAAGTCTGGATCCGCCCCGGTCTACTTTGAAAATAAAATATAGGTCCATATATCTGAGTTAATATTGTTTAAAAAATATTATTGGACTTCGTCCCAAGTTAGGTAACACCTATTATCATATTATGGGTCATTCTCAAAAAGTGTCTATATTAATGTGATTACACAATGAAGACACATATATGGAGTATATATATATATGGAGTTCCTGGTTTAGTAGATATATTGTAAAAATGTTAGAAATAAAATTCCCACAATAACGACCTCTTACTTTGACTTACTTTTCAGATTTGTTTGTTGTTGCAAACTTGCTAAATTTGGTTAAATTTGCCAGTGGTTTCGCCATTACTAACTAATCAAGTTTTAATAGTTTTTACGCGCATATTGAAGGATTATCTTTTTTTTTTTTTTTTTTATTTAGCAAATTATTTCGGTTGTTTCGAATCATTTCCATTCCGTCAAAATTTTGTTATTTTCGTCTGCCATATCACGTGATTTCGATGGAACTGCTGGTCCTGAGCTTCCGGTGTCAATGTACACAAAAAACTCCAATCGATATGTGCCATTTTAACGTTCGATTCTCAAGTTAAAAATATCTTAACATTTTCTGTAAAAGACAGATATCAATTAAATTATTTTATTTGTATCAAAGACTTCAACGCAGAAACAAATAATTCTTTAAAATTAAATTTGTTTTCTTTCTTTATTTGCGGCTGTCAGCATCATGAAAGGAAAACGATCTGCCTTTATGTATATATTTCTTATATAAGACAGATAGTGGGGTACCGAACACCAGTATTTATTCAGCGGTATCCTTGGCGTCTCCATATTACAATTACTTATAATCTACCGCATCTACGACTATGATATGCTGACGTTGTCACTAATAGCGTAAACACCGGAAGTCGCCTGCCTATTTGTTCAGACGTCAAGACACGAAAAAGACGGAACGTGGTCGGAATTGACATGATTCGAAACAACCGAAATTCTATGATATTTTCTCATTGATAAAAATTATAATATTTCACTTGAAATATAAAAGAACACATCATGATTTGTCATAATACTCATGTGCATTTCGCCATGGCCTTTGTGTTATACCAAGTAGATCAGTTTGTGTGTAAGAGCTGTTTCTCTTTAGAAATAATTTCAGTAATTTAGTGTATTCCTGTAGTATCACTTCCTGTTAGGACTTGTGGGTAAATTAGCAGATGACATGATGCAGTTGGGACACTGGGCCTTGTCACTATCCACGTAAATATACTATCAATGTATAAACATAAACAAGGGCGGACTTGAAATTGAACTATAAAGTATGTATGGTGGAGCTTTTGTTTATGTCCATAAAGTTGCTTGACAAAGCATTAATTGAAATATAGATTGAACTTTTCAATAATTAACAGTATAAATGTATTTTGCATAAACTGTTGCAGCAAAGGTCTTCCCTTATGCCACCCCTTCACAGGCACTTGTTTCTGTGAAAAAATATATATTGTCGATGATTCTAAGTTCGTTAGAATAAGAATAAGAATTTTTATTGCCAATTAAGGTCCCACAAGGGGTAAACAATTTAATACAATGATTGGAGACATATAAAGATACATGTAGATATGATTGTAAGTTCGTGACATCCAGCGTTTTCCCTTTAACGCGTGACGTCATTTACCTTCTGCAACGTGCAAGTAAGGCTGACGTTTCCCAAAGTATATGCCACTTTTGGATGAAAATGGAACAGAAACAGTTAAGTTATTGCAGCTTTTTTAAAAATTTGGTGAAAAATGGCTGATTTCGTTATTACTTTTTCTTTCTTAACTAGATGTTCGAAGAATTTCTTGGGAAATCCTGTCAGTCGGTCTGTTGACATTCCAAATGATGAATCACCGTCTGCTTGAAGGTCACATGACGACATTTTTCTTTGTATGGCCAAAGGAATTACTTTTTTTGCTTTTTTTTGTTGATATGTTTCTTAGCTATAAAACATTATTTTCATGAGTGATTTTTCAATGAAATAACAAGTAACAATTATAAAAAAAAATATATTTAAGGCTTATTTAAAAATTTCTATGTTGATATCCTTTAGCCTTACTAAATTATCATACAAAAATGTTATCTTTGTCTTTTATTTACAACTCACAACCGTACCAGTATACTTGTCTATGGTTCTTCACAATGGCCATTCTTATTTATGCAAGTACAAAAAATGTAAGTGCAATTTTATTTCTTTCCTAATATTATAATCATTGTTGTTTTCATCGTACTGTAATATACACAATTGCCGAAAATAAAAATACAATATGCATGGCCTCATCTATTGTCAGATTGTTTGGGCATGTGTGCATAATAAGGCGGTACATCAGGGTCACGAACTTACAAGCATGGCCGCTTTCATTTCGGAAATAGGTCACGTTAAGGATATAGATGCTGGTCCTATTCTTTTCCGAGTTATTTAAAAATTAAGGGTATAAAAATATTTGCAAATATCTAGAGAATGTTAACAAACAGTCAAATTAATTTCTGGTATGAGTATGCAAAACTTTTCCTTGCTAAACAGCTTAGGGTAACAAACTTACGATCATCGAGTATACCATATACCTAATATTATACCAAGGTACTTAAGTTTCAATTTTGATTGTAACTACCACCGCGACAATTTCGCTATTTTTCGCCTCAACGGACGGCAGGATGGCAGTGAGCGTATAATCACCTTATTCTACAATAATTTATCTACAAAATGATGTATAACATGACTGCCTTTGCTGAACCTCATCAGTGTAATAGAGCATAACAACTACGTCTTGTCCAGACATCAGGGAAAACAGGCGTGAGATGGAAATATCGGCCGCAGTGAATGTATAGTTACAAAAAAAATATTTCAATAAATCTGTTATTATTATCAAAGAACAATTAATGAATTCTAAAATTTATGCAATCAAAATTACACGGAAAAGTTCTTCTATTTAATTATAATCTGATAATTCAAGTTTCAATGCTGTTACTGCTGTTACTATATTTAGATTTGTAAAATCCAATTCATTTGGAAGTCCTCGGGAATCTACATCCAGTTTGCAGATTATACCTGAAAAGTCCTTGGCCGGCATTATCACCGGATCTGAACATTTATGGGGTGAACTCTGTAGACGCATTCGCCACCGTAAAAATTCACTGGAAACACCACAGGAGCTGTGCGACATACTTGTGCACGAGTGATGTTTGGGTTGGTCTGGGAACAACATCCCACAAGCCTTTGTCCAACGAGTGATTGGTTCTATGCGTCGGAGATGCGAGGCTGTCGTTGCTGCAAGAGGTGGTCATACACGTTACTGAACTCTGCAAACCTCCATACTGCATAACAATTTCTGTCTGTCCATGATTTGTTCTGATAATGATGTTATGAAATGTTGTTGATATTTCCTTATTTGTTAGGCCCAGATGAATATAAATTACACGATTTTGTCGATTTTTTATTGTATATTAACGTGTTGACAAGAAAGACTACATTGTATTTTTTTCTGAAATGTCTCTTTAAACATCCAAAATATAATATGTATGTTTATTTAGAAGGAAAACATATTTCTGTCAGATGAAATTAAATTATTTTAGACAGCATAATGGTCATAGCATATGGTGATAGATGCACATTCACTGGGGTAAAGCTGATGACCGTAACTGTAAATTACGGTCATCACAAGATGTCGGACATGAAATTAGCTAAGAATCTTTTTTGTCGATTAAATTGTTTCTATAATGTATTTTAAATGACACATGCATTAATATGATAGTAATCTATGTACTTTTCACAAGGAAATCACATATTACGACTGACAAATGTATATGAAAGAGAAAATCCGATTTAAAAAAATCGCTAAGATGACCGTAACTGAAAACTGCAATTACGGTCATCTTAGCGATTTTTTTAAATCGGATTTTCTCTTTCATTAGATACGATAACGTAACCCTCATTCCGCTTGTGCTCCATTTAGGGTTACGAATCGATCTCATTCAACGTATGGGAGCAAATTAAAATTTTCGTTCCGTGAATATTTCAACTTTCTTTTTGCATATCTGATCATATCTTATTATTCCCAACAATTTTTAAGTAATGGTGATATGAAATAAGTGTTACAATCCCTGTTTCTATCTTCAAGACCGGTTTCGTATTTGAAAATTGTTACTTGTCCGCCATAACACCTTACGTAGACTCTCGCGATGGGCGGAGCCTATCCATATATGCCAAATATGGAAAACTGTTACTACGTTTTACTATCAAATTGATCCAAATAAGGATATCTCAAAAACGAGGCAAGTGCGCGTGAACTAGCAACTTGTAAACAAAATGTCGGACAGAAAGAAGATTTTATGCATTCAAATTTTCAGATGGATATAAGTCTACCATGGATTGCTGCAGCGATTATTTAACACCTCAAGGTTTACCTAAATATATTTATCTTTCACCCCCGTTAATTTTTCCAACCACTTACAATGGAATTAGGACAAAAAACCGCCCGGTGTGAATCACTCCGGGCGCTGCTCCCATACGTTGAATGGGATCGATTCGTAACCCTAAATGGAGCACAAGCGGAATGAGGGTTATGTTATCGTATCTACTCTTTCATATACATTTTTCAGTCGTAATTTGTGATTTCCTTGTGATAAGTTCATAGATTACTATAGTACCCATGCACGTGCCATTTAAAATACATTACAGAAACAATTTAATCGACAAAAAAGATTTTTCCCGGATTCCACGTCCGCCATCTTGTGATGACCGTAATTGCAGTTACGGTCATCAGCTTTACCCCAGTGCACATTTGAAAAATGTCAACTGTGTCAACAATATGAAAAACAAAAGCATACACTGTCGCAATAATTAGAGGCAAAATCGAAACCCTTCACACACAAATACATGGCCGCTCACTTTCGCTTTACACATGAAAATGGGTGGTTTTAAAATTAAAACAGTACTGATAATTGTGTATTTCAGTGGAAATCTTTCTGTTAATAATTTGAACACTTTTTTTTCTCAATCGTCCGATTCTTTTGTGTAGTCTACACTGCAAGATACTTAAATATACAGTATGTAATTTTAAGGATAGTGAATCAAAAATGAATTACTGTTTACATATTTCAGTTTATATTTGTGAAACAGTTATGACGCCAGGATTCCAGATCAATGAGTGAGAGATTGTTGCTTAATGCCAAACTCAGTAATTTTTCAGATATAACATGGCGAGAACAAGTTAATTTTCAATGAAATGATGATAAGGTCCGCTTTGTTCTAGACTGATACACTGAGTTGGATTTTTATAGTGCTAGCTCAACGAAACAGCAGTCCGCGGATAGACATATGTCGCCCCACTCGGACACACTATCCTGATTCCGAACCAACCAGTCTTTGCTCTTTCTCCTTAATGCTGCGTGCTTAACGGAGAAGCAACAACCAGACCAAGGAGAAAAGTTCGTTCCTAATACTTTCATAACGTTTGTTTTTTAATTTACAGGATTACAATCCTGTTCATATTGATAACCCGACTTGTTTTCAAGGACCTGATGATTGTTAAATATTATTTAAAAATATCGTATCAAAATATGTATATCAGTCGACTGATGCAATCAGAAAACGGCATCTCTATATTTAGGTGTGAAACCTATAATTAATTTCTTTAACATTTTCTACTAAATTTGTGTTTTTTCTAGCCTGCCTGGCTATTTTATCTTAAGTTTAACCTTTCTAAAACCATATATTTTCTGAAACGTACATGATTCCTCTACGTTCTGTCAAAATATCAGGGCATGTTTAAAGTCTTGCAGTGAAATGCCAGGCTATGGAAAACACCTACTCTAAAAATAGCTCGGTCATCCCCGGGAAATTCAATATTTATAGGTCATGCATCAAATCCTCCATAGAGGTATTAAAATGCAACTAAGTGCATTAAATGTGGGCTCAAAATAATCCTTATATATTTAACTTCAATTATCAATTTTAATTATTCAATTCCATTCAGTATTTGTCACAATACAACAAAGTGAAAGGAATTTTTTCTTTAAAAGGGACTACTTTTGTATATGTTCTTAGCTCTGATTGGTCGAATTACTGGTTTGACACCTAAAGAGCAACAAAACTTGCTTCTCTAACCCTTTATTGGCCTTATTTCTATTCCTTAGGCAATATCAGAGGTGTTTACTGCTACGGATTTTCCGTATTTACCACGGATTTGAGATGCAAAATACGGACTACGGATTTGTTCGCGAAAGTACGGTTTCTGTGACATTTCAAAATTATAATTTCCCACACTTAATTTTCCATGGAGCTCTTGAATAGTTGTATATATGAGTCAACGCATAAAACGTTAAAGCGATCAAGACTTCGAATGCATTCGGAATACTTCTAATTTATCGTCTCTTTAGCGTTTGAGAAATGAAATGAAAAGATGTCAGCAGCCAAAGCTGCAAAGCGGGTTCTGGATTTGGAGGTGGAAGATCACGATGTCAATCGTACGCCGCCAAAGAAAACAAACACTGCAGAAGTATAAAGACTCATATCATGATTTGTGGCCTTGTTTGATCTGATTTTTTGTGCAGTCTTGCTGGAAAAATGATTGTAAAAGACACGTTGTGTCTAAAGTGCATAAGAACTTAAAAACACCATGAAACAAACGAACATGTCTTACTCTATGAAATCATTTGTGGGCTTTCAAAATCATGTTTCCTGATTCAAAGATTGCTCAAGGTTTGTAGTCATTTTTATACTTCGATAGTAGGCAAGAGATGGTGTATGGTTTCATATCTTATAAATGAACCTGACCCACACCTCTCGTTTTCTTTCTTTAATCCCTTCTTTTTGGTCTGGGATTTATATGCTTTGGGGGGATGAAAACCTTATTTTCAAGGGAAGTGGTGCCCAAATTTTTTTCAATTTTGGACATTGTCATTTTAGCCCATTTTTTTTTAACCTATCTAGGGATGTTCTGGTGCAATCATTAGTGTCTGTGTCATAAGCTTTTGTGAGTGAAATTAAAACTTTGAAGCAAAAGTTAATATGATCAAACTGATGTACATGTAGCTAGTAGAATTGAATTAATTATATTATTCTAATAGTGCAGCTGAACTTCTACTTAACTGAATAACATACATTATGCTAATAGGACATCACTGAGTTTAACACATTTCCCTGTCATTTATTTCAGAAACAAAGGGTAATGAATCCTATAAAATTTCTTTAGTATCTTCAAAATATGACTCGGATCAATATTTCAGACCCCCTAGAAAGTTCGTGTCACTTTGCGATGCTCAACGGTGATACTACTGACAGAGGTCCAAAACTACTGATAAAACTCGCCAATACTACTGATAGCCTTCATTTGGGGTAAACACCTCTGCAATATCAACAACAAAAAACCTCATAAGGTATGTGGCTGTCTAATATTTGCAAGTATAAGTGTTCAAATGCAAAGGTACCCCCTTTAAGATGTTTAATGAAAAAATCTCCATTTACAGCTGTTGAGTTCAGACTGTGTAATATACCAAAACTTACCTATTCTCTTATATATTACAGTTATTAAGCTAATTTCTAACATAATAAGCAATTTTTACACATATATATGCCTGAGTTGGATATTTAATAGCTAAATACTATGAAATGTTTGCATTTAGCCCCCCTTTTTTTCATCCCATAAAATGAGTTCACATCATTCTTAATTTTGTTAATTCATGCTTTAACCCCATAAATTATGTAGTTTAAGGCATGAAATAAATTTTTGTATATAGATCTACTGTTGAAATTCCATCAAATATGCAAAAATATGATTTATTGATATTCAAGTCTTAGAATTTCTTATGGTGCAAAGCTATAATTTTCCCCAAACCTCAATAAATGTATGCTTCCACATCATTTTTCCCACTGTTTAAGTAAGCTGGATGTTCAAATGTACTGTTACAGTCAAATAATACTCTAAAACACGAAATCCAAATTGACAATTTGAAAAATTAACAGAAAATGCTAAGCAGTCAATATAATTTTCCTGAGATGGCTTAAATTACCAAATTTGTATAACATAATTTTCAATTAAAGCTGCTTTCTACAGCCTTATATTGTTTCATAAGTACAATTCACATGTATTCTAACTGAAACTACCAAAATTTATGAGGAAAGATTTGTAGGATTGAAAAAAATCCAATAATGATATCACCATATTCTATATTTGAAGTCGACTAACTGGTGCATGATGATTTAAAAAAAATCCTTAATAGCAACAATATTTTCAATATTATATGCCCTTCTACTTCAAAATCACATTTAATCACATATCTCCAATAATTATAAAGTCATACATTAAAATAAAATGAGTTGCAATACCCTCTGTCCATTTATATCCAGTGTTTGGGAGCAATATTCCGAAATATGACATAACATGCATTTCGACCATGTAATTTGACACCACAATGCATTTTGTAACATTTTTATATGAAAAATGTCACTCTGTGTCTGTTGTGACATTTTTGGGCTAATTTGAACATGATAGCATCAAAAGTTCAATTTGACATTTTTTACCTTAAAGAGCAACAAAACTTGCTTACTAACCCTTTATTGGCCTTATTTCTATTCCTTAGGCAATATCAACCACAAAAAACCTCATAAGGTATGTGGCTGTCTAATATTTGAAAGTATAAGTGTTCAAATGCAAAGGTACCCCCTTTAAGATGTTTAATGAAAAAATCTCCATTTACAGCTGTTGAGTTCAGACTGTGTAATATACCAAAACTTACCTATTCTCTTATATATTACAGTTATTAAGCTAATTTCTAACATAATAAGCAATTTTTACACATATATATGCCTCAGTTGGATATTTAATAGCTAAATACTATAAATGTTTGCATTTAGCCCCCCTCTTTTTTCATCCCATAAAATGAGTTCACATCATTCTTAATTTTGTTAATTCATGCTTTAACCCCATAAATTATGTAGTTTAAGACATGAAATAATTTTTTGTATATAGATCTACAGTTGAAATTACTTCTAATTCCATCAAATATGCAAAAATATGATTTATTGATATTCAAGTCTTAGAATTTCTTATGGTGCAAAGCTATAATTTCCCCCAAACCTCAATAAATGTATGCTTCCACATCATTTTTCCCACTATTTAATTAAGCTGGATGTTCAATACTGTTACAGTCAAATAATACTCTATATATGTTCTTAGCTCTGATTGGTTGAATTACTGGTTTGACACCTATATACATATCAGTCGACTTATACAATCAGAAAACGGCATAATTATTGCTGTTTTACATATTTCTAAGCCATGGAATTGGAAGGGGAAAAAATGAAAAAAGGGGGTAGGGTGTAAAAAGGGGGGATGCTGTGTCCTGTCCACAAGCACCTGTGGTATATACCTGTGTCATCTCTTATGATGTTTGTTATCTTACATTTTTTTTTATTTATTGTATTTCTCCCAAATCTATATCGTGAAAAGGGTTCCCGTTCTGTCCAATCATTCACTGTCAGTTGTCTACAACGGTGATTGTTGGTACGAAGCGACACAAGTATTTGCATGGGATCCATGTTTAATTTACAATTAAGAAGAAATATAGTAGAAAGTTAATAGTCTTAACGTTAATTGCCGTTTGTGCAACATACATAATTCATTATTAATTTTAATATATATATTTTAGTAGTACTTTTAATAGTAAATGAACTTTAATTGTGCTTTGTGCAACCCAGTCCAGGTGATATTTTGAAATTTTCACGTTTTTTCATTGCTATGGTTAATGTTTACATGTTGTTTCATTTGCTGAAGAGGTTTTGTGTTTCAATAAAACTAAAATAGAAATAAGTGTATTACTTCATTATCCCCCCAAAAAATGGGCATTGAATTTTGACAAATTTTGAAAATGGCCCATATGACGCCACACCGTATTGTTGGGATATTAGGTGATACCCTCCGTCCCGATGGCTTGCAGACAATTACACGAGAATCGATTGAACGTTTAAATCAAACTTAGTACCTAAACCTTTATTACTATATAATGGAGATAAAGTTCGAATGTGGTTTGAAATGGACATTTGAATTCACATAATTGCCTTTTAAAGTAAAATGTTTAGCAACGTGGTGGGTATTATTTAATGCCCCATTACTTAGATACCATATTTTTATATCCCCAATTTGAAAAAGTGGGTGGTATATGATCGGTATGTCCGTTCATCCGTCACCACTTTTGTATCCGCAAATCCTCCTAAACGGCTGAACGGATTTTGAAATTTCAGGGAATCGTATTCGCATGATGCTGATGTGCACCTCGTATTTTGTTTTCGGATCGAATCGTTTTTGGGGTTTCCCTGAGCAAAACATGGACTTTGCAGGGGGTGAATCCAGGATTTCAAGTTAGGGGGCGAACTTAAAAAAATTGCACCGAGCGGAGGCGCGAACATTTTTGGGGTATTTCGTGTGAAAAATCACGATTTTACGCTTTGTCATTTATGCAAAAGGTGTTACCTTCTTGTATCTGCAACCCCTCCTAAACCATTGAATGGATTTCCATGGAACATTCAGGATTTTCCAATTGCAAAACATGGACTTCACCCATTTCAACGATTGTGGGGAGTGAGGTATATATTTGTGAGCTTTGCTCACAATTCTTCTAGTTTGTTTTTGTTTGAACATTAAGGCTCTCTTGGTAAGATTTACTATCCCTTGGTGCACATCGTCCGTCCGTTAACTTTTTTGGCTTCTCGAGAACCACTGAACAGAATTTTTGTATTGAAAATTATAGGAAGAAATTAAGGGATCGGAATGAAACATTCTATATACTAACTTTCTTTGCGGAATACAACAATGAAACAAAATGTTCAAGGGACGTTTCAAGAGTATCTACAACCCTCGAAAAGTGTTTTTTTTTTCGAGAGTTTCCGGGGGGCTTCGACCCTCTGGGCTCACTACCAGGGCTTTGCCCTGAACCCTCCAGACCCCTCGCCGAACAATAGCTTCTATATCATTCGGACCGATACCGATATGTGTGTCACAAATGACCACGGATTAGTTCTCTTTTATCAAGAACGCACAAACTAGTCCTTCTTTCCTTTTTCATGGCTTGTTACTGGGTTTTTGATGAGAGTAAATTTGGTATGATCAGTAATAATACTGTAACAGTAGTGACACTGAACAAATGTGTTTTCTTAAAGTATGACATCCAATATAATGGCTTATTAGTAAGGGATTTTCACACGCCCGTCTGCATTTTTACACGCCTCGGGCATCGGTCTACCGGCTAATTTCGCAGACTGCAAACAATTAAAGAAGTAAAACAATATAAACACATCATAAAGGATAGCTCAAATGATTATAACAAAAACATAATTTTAGATAAAATTTAAAAAAAACCTAAATGGAAACAATAAATTCTTAAAACAAACTGAAAATGAAATGGAATATTATTTATCACATCCAGATAGAAATGTTTTGACTTGTTTTAACAAAATTCAGACCGAGTGAACACAAACTTTTAATAGAAATAGACAGAAATCTCAAAATACCAAGGGACCAGGTGCGATTTGCAATGTCTTGGAAGATGAATTTCATTTTTTTCTTTGAATGCAAGAGAAATGCCATCTTTGCTACCAATGGTTACGATCCGCTCTACTCATCTTCACGTGAATATGAGGAGCGGATCGTAACCATTGACTAGCGAAGATGGAGAAATGCAAACAAACGAAACATTTTATGCCAATTATAGTTTCAAAATATATATTCAAATTTTCATGAATTAAACCTTGAAGAGAAACGTACAAAAATACTTAGTGTAAACGTATTTTATTAATTAAGACATATCATAAATTACATACATAGTGAGACAAATACAACTGCAATTGAATTAATTAAAGGGATCCGAAAACAAGCTATTGAGCTTATATACTTAACCCGTCAACACTTGAACAAATTAGGACTGTTACGTCTTTCATTAGACAGTCATTAGAACTGAGAGAGGGAGGCTCATCGCAGTCATAATTGCAGTTCAAGTTAATTTATTGTCTTTATTTATGTAGTCATGTATGCTTTATTTGTCTTGTCTGTACATGTATTTTATGTAAATTGTAACGCCAAAACCCAAATGGGTTACTTGTGTGCATTAATAAAATAAAAAATATAATATTGCGAATGTACACAAAAAATTACGTACAAATAAAAACCACTCCTATAAACATAATGAGCAAATAAACAATCAAAATATAGACAATTCCGAATGTTTTGGTGTACAATTTGTTAAAATCTATCAAGAAATGACTTCACAATAATTTTTTGAAAAAATATGGTTTTGGTTGATTATATAGGGATATTTTTACACGTGCCAATACTTTTGGCCACATGTACATACTGTACCATGCGTTTCTGAAATAACCTTCATCCGGTAAGCTGAGATAGAAAGATTAGAAAGTCAAACAAATCAAAGTTTTGGGTGTAATAAAATGAAAGGGCATAAACCATCTGGGTTTTTTTTCAATGTCAAAATGACATTGCCGTAAAGAGTTATATTTTATTTTTCATGAGTCGTGCATGGAGTTGACAATTCTAAATATATTCAGAACAGTTTAAAATCTGGCATTAAAATATGGCTTTCTGACATTGTTTTCCCCTTATTTAGTGTTTTATACTATTTAAAGATTTTGAACTATACAAATAGAAATACCGCTTCTAAACTGACTTCACCAACTTCTGATTATTATTTTTTTTCTTCACTATTCTTCCACTTCTGCTTTGCACATCAAATACAATTACAATACGTAAATGTTATATTCTATGTAATATCTTCAATATTAGAAAGTATTTAACAAATAGTGCATAGCACTGAGGGTCATATGGCAGTTTATGGACCGGTCAGTCACCCCTAAAATGTTATATGGACCGAAGCGAAGCTGAGGTCCATATAACATTTTAGGGGTGACTGAC
>MJUT01015281.1:945738-958722 GCA_002080005.1 Gigantidas platifrons | reverse complement strand
TTTTGAGAAATTTTGAAACTTTATGCAATTTTAGAAAAGTTTTAAAATTTTGGAAAAAATGTTAAAATTTAAAAAAAATTTGAAATTTAGAAATTTTGAGAAATTTTGCAAAAAAAAAAAATATATATACAAAATGTATGTGTATATATATCGTACAACAGACAACAAGCCTAGCTACTATCATAACAAACGCAATCTGCTCTATTTTGTGACCTAGCTTATATTAGATTGCATTCAATACATCGCGATTTGTTGAGTGTAATTTATACCCCGTAGAATTATTGGAGTGTGACATTTAATTGTTGTTTCTTTCTTTCTTAGGATAGTTGTGACAGGATATGGTCGATTTTTAAACCTGTTGAACAATAACTGAGTAAGTTTTTTATTTGATAAAATATTTTAGACATTTTTTGGTGAATGTGTAGACAATTGATTATATTTATATGTGTAATAACAACACTCGAGTTCCGAGTTGTTTGTGAAATGTTAACATTTATAATGGACGTTAAAGGTACATAATGAAATGCTAGTATAATATGAAACCACACTAATTGAATATTGAATAAATACATAGACATGATCATACATGTGAAGTAAGTTTTTAACAGGATTTCCCAGCGTCTCATTTTTGAACTTGTCTGCGTCGTATGCAGAATATATTCAATTTTGGTTCAATATATGTATACCTAGATAGACCAAGTTGTTAAATATTCAAAGAAATTATTGTTTTGTTTAATAAATATGAATATACTGCACCCTCCAAATAATTATACAAATCATCCCATCCCTTAGCTACAAGATATTAAAAACACATTTCCGTGTGTATATGATAATAAACTAATAATTTCCTGTCAGTGCTAGTCCCCCCTTTTCTTCCCATTGGATTACTTAATAAATGGGGTTTCCTCTGTATGTCACAAGCTTTCCGGAAGAAAAGAAACAATTGCAGCAACTCCTTCTGATCAACCCCAACTTATTTAAAGTCCCTTGCCCCCTCGTTCCTCTTGTGGCAATCCAAAAATGCCACCCATGTCAGGATCAGCCTTAAACACCTGCTATTTATTATTGTTGGTAACTTGTTATTAATAAAATGCTGCTCACTTCTAAAAACCAGTTAAAACACTTGGTCGTTGGAAGTGGAAATAGAAAATAAAAATCATTTTTCATGTCAGATTTACTTTATAATCAATATACTGACTAATAGACACCCCGATGACGCGTGAACACACCTGAGTGAACGGGTAAAATATATCGAGGGTGTATACAAATCGCCAGGTAAATATTATGTTTTGATCACGTTCTATTTACTGTAGATCAGGTGTTATTTTTCTAGTCTTGTAGAGTACTGTCAAGGTTTCATAAAATACATAATGGTACTGGGATGAAATTTACCGTTAATGATAATTACAATGAGACCGATAATGGCGGGACGCATTAATAGAATGGGTTTAGAGGCTGACTTGAGAGAAGTTTATTATGCCTGTCGTTATGAGCAAATATCACGGTCACTTGTGGCATGGGATTGATTGATTGGTGTTTAACGCCAACGTGAGCAATATTTCAGCTATATCGTGGCGTGAAAAAAAATGTAAATTGTCTGTTTAAGGGAGTATCATACACTACAGGGAGATAACTCTTTAAAATCAGTTGAACGTTTTGATCATATGATGTTTGTATGCAGATTTCAAGCATCTCGGTGATCAAAACCACAGAGAGAAAAGCTGCTATGTTGCTAGTGAATTTATAGCACTGAGTCTGTTGGTTGGAATTTGTTAAAATTTTGATATTTATTACAGTGGATATATTCAAACACACTGCCAAAAAAATAAGAAAATTAAACGATCAGATGAAGTGTATGGTACCACCTTTAATGTTTATTTTACATAACATTTCTCTATTATTTCCTCTTCTTTTCCTTTAGTTAAATAATGTGTTCTTGTACATATTCATACAGTCTTATGGTAACAGCAGCTTACATGTGCCACCTCTTTACTGGTAGCATAAGCTGACATATGCTGTTTCTCTGCTAGGGGGCAGATGTAAGACGCTCCTTATAAGATTAAATGTACATATAATATGGATAAGAACACGTTAAATAAGGGTATGTACATGTATATGGATAAGAACACGTTAAATAAAGGTATGTATATGGAGAAAAACACGTTAAATAAAGGTATGGATATGAACACGTTAAATAAAGGTATGTATATGGAGAAGAACACGTTAAATAAAGGTATGTTTATGGATAATAACACCTTAAATAAAGGTATGTACATGTATATGGATAAGAACACGTTAAATAAAGGGGGAAAAAAACATGGAGACCAAATCAAGTTGAAAACCACTTATGCATATTATTCAGTATAATGTGCACACCTTTCATATTAATCTTATACATACTGAACACTTCACAGAAAATCCCTCGGGGTTTTTTTTGTACTGCCAAAATAATAACGAATTAATGAATTCTGAATTATTTGTGCATGATGATGCATGAACTTTGTCATTGCTTTGAATATAAAATGTATTTAGTTAGAGATAAAATTGTATTTTTAGGCAAGTTTAACATGCACTGCTAACTCTCCCTCTCCTTTGCTTCAATAGAACATGTAGGTTTTTTTTATTGTTATTATCCAAATATATGAGACATTAATATCATAATGATGTACTTGTTGACACAGGTACGTGTGGACAGGACCCTATGTCCCCCCCCCCTTTTTTTTTTTTTTTACATCAATTTTTTTTCATATAAACAACATTTTGCAACTTTGTATGTATCACTGTATGACATATATACAATAAATTCAATCAAACAGTAGTTTCAATCCATGCCGGGTTTCTGACATTATATAAGAGAGAAGGTAAGTCACTTCGGTTTGTTTACATTGGGGTACCTGTTGGCGATTCATCTTAAATTTACTGAATAAAAAAGGCCTACCTGTCTGGAAATTAGCTTTTTCCGCCTCTATATATATTTTTCTCCCTGAAAACACACATCAATATTTTTTTACAGCAGCTGACAACTCTCCTTGGAACACTTTTCCCTCGCGATTTGCGATTTTAAGACGACATTTTTGAAAACCAATTTCTAAGCTACGGAAGTGTCGTTACTAGCGCCATCTGTGTGGTCATTTGATAGGGTAAAACGCGAGGGCTCCGGGTAAATCAAATCTGGCGCCAAAATATTCCCGAACTGTTTGGCATGGATAGAAACTACTGTTTGATTGAATTTATTGTATATATGAAAAAAAATCGATGTTAAAAAAAAAGGGGGGGGAACATAGGGTCCTGTCCACACGTACCTGTGCTTGTTGCACTGTCTCCTATCCACTCCCGACTCCGAATGTTTGGAATCAACTTCCGGTGACGTAAATGTATCAAACAACGAGTACAAGTACGAGTAAAAAGTCAAATAAAGATGCTTTTATGAAAATAAAAACCGTACACTGTCCTAGTGTCACATCGTTCCGAACCGTACACCCGTGAAAAAAGTCGTAATTCCAAACCCGTACACTCTGCTCGACGGCAGTGCACAGCAATCTGATACAATAGACATGATCATTCAAATTTGTTAGCTTTTCGGACGACCTATCGATCAGACAGATATTTATTTGTAGATTGCATACCAATTTCTCAAAACATACTGATCTACTGGTGCAAAATTTTCACCTTTTTCATGAACACACACACGAAAACGTGCTGCACTGGATCTATAAAAGGGATTTAAATATTAATCATAGACTTTTGTGGCCTGAAGAAAGGTTAAAAACAACGAAAAATATGTGCTGATCATCTACCTATTGTGAATTTATTCTAAAAAAAGTACTTATTGTGTTAAAATAAGCAGATTTCCTACCTGTGTACTCGTTGTTTGATACATTTACGTCACCGGAAGTTGATTCCAAACATTCGGAGTCGGAGTGGATAGGAGACAGTGTGTTGATCATGGAATAGTATGTTTCTAGTTGCTATACTTTTCATATTTTGTTTAGATCTTTGGTAAATTGTATGATACAGTAGGTATTACCCTTTTCACCTCGGAGAATATGGTACCATATGGGTTTTTAATTAACCAACTTCTTAGTAATTAACTTCTGGCAAATTTTGAAGATTAAACAGATCTATCGAAGATGTCATGATCGCGCTGGCTCATACCATTTCGTCTATAGATGTGATTTTCACACTAATATTCTCTTCCCATCGTGTGCAACATTTTCTTGCTGATTTTGAAATATGTTGTTGATTTGTTAAATATGGGAAACTTATTTTTTGTCGACAGTGATGACCACATTGGTTGTTTTGTTTTTTTTACAAGAACTGAACTATTTTCCAGTGTTTTTTTTTGTTTAAATATAAAACCTGTTGATAAAATATAACACTGATGAAGGCATTGTAGCCGAAACCTTTGAATGAAAAATTGAAAATTATGATTTTTTTAAATAATTTTACCCAGCAGATACTCGCCCTACAATTACATGAATTAAATAATTTATTATATTTTTTTTTATTAAGGAGTAATCGACTGACTGATAGAATGATAAGAACAAGTTACTTTTGATACTTTGATAATGATGCCAGTTTCTAACTCATCTGGCCCCGATGCTACAAAACTTTTTCTTTGCTGAGCAAACTTTTTTTTGCTCAAATCTGTGTTTTCAGCCAATCATTTGAGTATTTCCTTATTTGAGAATATTCTCAGACTTAAGTAAATTCTCAAGTTTTGTGGCGCCGGGGCCTGGTCTGAAGGACAATGTGAGCTATATTGTAAATCACGTTGTGTCTATCTTCGTCGTCCTACATTAAAATCTTCCCAGAAATTACTGGCACAAATAGCACTAAATTTGACAGGAATTTTCAAGGACCTTACTAGAATTTGTGAGTTTTGCAAAAGCCAACAATTCAAGATGGTCGCTATGGCCAATAACAGGAATTGCAGAGATCTTATTTTCAGATACTACTAAGCTGGTTTAATTGTGATATTGGAATACGTAGGTGCCCTACCAAACTCTTGATTTTAGTGCCCATCTGAAATCCAATATGGTCACAGATTGGAGTAAGGTAGTCATGCATGGATGATGAAACGATGGTACTTGATATAAGATATATGATTTTGGTGCCGATTTCGTATCCAAAATGGTCACCAGTGCAGAATATAGTTTAACATAGGACCATATGATAAATACATTTTAAACAGACTATTCTGAGGAAAAGCTCTACACTTAGCAGTAAATTTACACTTTGATGATGATATTGTCATAGGGGAACTTTTGTCAAAATTATTATTTAATTAAAAAATATAAATGCCATTATTTCAGATACTTTAATTATATTTAATTCTCTGTCAATATTCGTTCAAATGTTCTTATTGTAAAATAAGGTATTTTTAAGTCAAATATGCCAAACTAAGGAGATTAAGTTTCTAATTATATAATTTAATTTAATTTAATTTAAATACCATTCTATTGTTATAATTTTATGTAAGTGTTTCCTCTCAACATGCAATGTCGCGAGTGAAAACAAATCAGTGTCATGTATAGATCTGTTTTATTATTAATAAACTAGGGTCACCACGTGTTAATTCTATTTATGGCACTATGATGGTCCTTCATAAAATTTGCGATTTCAGTACCGATCTGAAATCATAATGGACTTAAGTTTAACACAGGACATATTATTTACCTAGAAACAGTAAATATCAATTATAAAATCTACGATTTGACCCGACCGTGGACAGAACACACGACCGGACCATCCACACTCGAGGCCGTTACATATTACTAACCTTTTGACCCGACCGTGGACTGAACACACGACCGGACCATCCACACTCGATGCCGTTACATATCACTAACCTTTTGACCCGACCGTGGACCGAGCACACGACCGGGACCATCCACACTCGAGGTCGTTACATATCACTAACCTTTTGACCCGATCGTTTACCGAACACACGACCGGACCATCCACACTCGAGGCCATTACATATCACTAACCATCTGACCCGACCGTTTACCGAACACACGACCGGACCATCCATACTCGATGCCGTTACATATCATAAACCTTTTGACCTGAACGTGGACCGGACCATCCACACTCAAGGTCGTTACATATCACTAACCTTTTGATACGACCGTGGACCGAATACATGACTGGACCATCCACACTCGAGGTCGTTACATATCACTAACCTTTGACCACAACGAAGGACTGAACCCACGACCAAACACACTCGAGGCCATTACATATCGCTAACATTTACACACACATCAAGGCGGATAAAACATATTATTATTATTTCCGATAATGTTACATCCCCAACCCAAACAAATGTACATATATATATTTAATATTATTAAAGTCACAAAATGTTGTTGTTTTTTTCAAAAATTTAATTTCAAATCTGATTCTAACAATTTTGCTTAAACCATCCATATTAATAATATTTAAAGGCCAATTTATAACATGAACAAGTTCTTCTATTTTATTTGTGTTGACCATTGTACAAACGTGTTTATCCAGTAATCTTGTAAGTATAGTAACATATTAATATTACTATATGATGATGATTTAGGGACAGACGTTTAACTTTTAGGAGAGGTGTTATGTTTTGTAAGCATCATTTCCTGCAGTCACATTTTATAGAAAAAATAAATTGTCCTGAAAAAATGCCCAAAAAAAATAAAATAAATAAATAAATAAATAAATATTGATGTTACAAAGTAACCTGGCAGGCCTGTTTGAACTTAAAACTCTGACCGTGGACGAATCTACTATTTATAAGAATAAGAATAAGAAATTTATTTACCAAATCAAGGACCCACAAGGGGCATAAGTATTACAATGATTAGATATTACAACAAATACAATGCAGAATAAAGGATCACTATTAACTCATATAAACATATACAAGCATTAATCCAACCAGATAGTATATAGAAACTATCTTGTAATATAATATAACAAGGCTATCTCAGCAGTCCAGAATACAAGGCATAGGGCAGAGATACATGTATGTGTACTAGCTATGTAACGCCAGGTTCTCGTAGAAATAACAACAATCGGCTATTCATAGTATTGTTGTTACGATAGTATAGAATATAAAAGGTATAATAATTGTCAATTGACTCTAATTAAATGGATCAGTGAATTCAGATGTAAACTATTTTACCTGTCCACCCTAAATTAAAAATGCAGGTTCCAATTGAACTACGACCGATAGCCACGCCCGGCCAAGTTAGTCTGAATCAACAATAAATAAAATAAAATAATAATAATCTAACCCTACAGTTTTCAACAATGATTTGATTGATTGATGTTTAACGTCCAGCGAGCAATTTTTCAGCTATATTCAGGAGTGAAATGAACTGTACAGTTGAGGACAAAGGTTTTCAAAACTGTCAAGCCAAAAGCAAACAACAACAAAATAATTTAAAAAAAATAAATAAAAGGGTAATTTAATGTTTGCCAAAAAATGGACCCCTTCCCCTGCTCATAATGAATACATCATTGGAAGCTGTTGAGACACGAAACGTATGCGCTAACCAGGGTATTTTGTTTGGTTTTCAAACTCCGCCAATCATTGTTGAAAATATTGGCATATCGTAATTGATTGAATTGTTGTTAATCTAGACTTTCAGTGTATTTGTTGATTTTTAAACAATGATGGCTTGTAATACACTGAAGGTTTATTTTTTTCTGTTTAGTTGTTGCCATGCTTCCTACTGATTTTAAATGCACTTCGGTTCATTCACCCGTAACATTCTACAAAGCTATTTAAATATATTTTGGACAACGGTTAACAAATATGATTATTCTTTACCAGTCTGGATAAACAAAAAACGGGCTTACTAAGTGCTTTTTACATATGTTTTTTTCGTCTACCACTTGCTTAAATTTTTGAAAATTGTGTAACAAATATAAATGTAAACCAATTGGTTGCTTTTTGTTATATCTATATAAATCTGCTCAATACCTGTAAGAAAAGGGGTAATCAGAAGTCGGGTCGCTATCTCAAATAAGTGTCCACTATTTCAAAGAAGTTTTCCACTATCTCAAATAAGTGTCCACTATCTCAAAGAAGTTTTCCACTATCTCAAAGAAGCATCCACTATCTCACAGAAGTGTCCACTATCTCAAAGGAGTGTTCACTATCTCAAAGAAGTGTCCACTACCTCAAAGAAGTGTCCAATATCTGAAAGAAGTGTCCACTATCTCAAAGAAGTGTCCACTATCTCACAAAAGTGTCCACTATCTCAAAGAAGTATCCACTATCTCAAAGAAGTGTTCACTATCTCAAAGAAGTGTCCACTACCTCAAGGAAGTGTCCACTATCTCACAAAAATGTCCACCATCTCAAAGAAGTGTACAATATCTCACGGAAGTGTCCACTATCTCAAAGAAGTGTCCACTACCTCAAAGAAGTGTCCGTTATATCATAGAAGTGCCCACTATCTCAAAGAAGTGTCCACTACCTCAAAGAAATGTCCACTATCTCAAAGAATTGTCCACTACATCAAAAAAGTGTTCGCTATCTCAAAGAAGTGTCCACTATTTCAAAGGGTTTTCCATTATTTACATATTCTTCAGTGCCAATCAACATAATCGGACGTGTATAATGATTGTGATGCTCACCTCGAGTAAGGTCAGGTTGATCGTGGGTTCAATCCACGCTCCAGTTAAACCAACGACGATATAATTGGCATTTGTTGTTTCTCGATATAGAGCACACAGCATTAAGGAGTAAGAGCCAAGATAAAAAAAAATTCGGATGGAACCGGACATGTCTACTGTTGTATTACCCACTCATATATTGGATCCCATTGAACATTATAATTATATGTATTTGGATTGTTGTATTGCATGCCGATATTTCAAAATATATTGTTTATTGTATATAACTCGTCGTGTTGATCAAGTATATAAAACAGACGCCATGATAATCTCATAAAAAAAGGTAACTATTCTCGACATGATGTAGCTGAAAAATGCTCGCCCACTCACCCTCAATCACTCACTCAAAACTGGTTATTCAGGTAACAAACGAAGAAAATGAAACCTGTATATAACCATTCCTTGTTCCTTAGTTATTATAAAATAATTACAACTTTGATGTAGTCTTTGAGGGAAAAATCAATACTGAAATAAGGGTAGAATTGCTTTCTGTTGTACATTATTAGAGAAAGCTAATGAAGAGTAGATGTCGTCAACCCTAACAAAGCTTAACATTACATGTAATGTATTATTTATATTACCAGGTACAATGGACATGGAAGAATCTGGAAACCCACACAGACCAACAAGGGGACATGTCATGGTAACAGGGGGTGCAGGTTATCTTGGATCGACCATAGTTCCTATGCTTCTTGATGAAGGTTTCGATGTCACAGTATATGATATTTTTCTCTGGGGAATAAATTCCCTGTTACACGTAATGCCAAACCCACGACTTCACGTAATTAAAGGAGACATTCGAGATAAAGCGAAATTAGCAGAGGCCATGTTTGACAAAGATGTCATTATTCATTTAGCAGCCATTGTTGGTTATCCAGCCTGTGATAAAGATCCGGATTGTGCTATTGATACAAACGTAGTCGGAACAAGAAACATTGTCGAACTAAAACGACCAGACCAGCAACTAGTGTATGCTAGCACAGGATCATGCTATGGGGCTGTTGATAGTGTATGCACGGAAGAAACAGATATTTGTCCGTTGACCTTATATGGTAGCAGCAAGGCAGATGCAGAAAAGCACGTGATTGGAGCTGGAGGAATTGGTCTTCGATTGGCTACAGTGTTTGGATTATCGCCAAGACTGCGGCTAGATTTACTCATCAATGATCTGACACACAAAGCTCTCACACTCAAAGAATTTGACCTTTATGAAGGGACATTCCGTCGTACGTTCTTGCATGTGCGTGACGCTGCAAAGGCCTTTGTCTTTGCCGTTCTGAATTATGATACAATGAAAGGACAGGCATTTAACGTTGGAGATGAAAAAATGAACATGACAAAATCTCACGTTGCACGTCTTATTCAACAAAATGTTAAAGGCTGTTTAATTACGGAATCCAACTCAGGAGAAGATAAAGACAAGAGAGACTATGAAGTTTCATATGCTAAAATAAGAAAGCTAGGATACACTTCTACTATAAGTGTTGAAGAAGGTATCCAAGAAATGTTGAAAATCCTACCTTGTCTTCACCCACAAGACATCGGGAAATGCAAAAATGTTTAGAATATCCATCTTTACATTAGTTGTGAAAGTTTTAAATATGGAAGATAAAATTTATATTTTTCAAAGCCTACTAGTATCTGCTTTTAATATTTTATATATTTGAATTTGGCCAGCATTAAAATACTAATAACAGTTTTCATATTGTTAATGACCACCAAAACATATCCACGAGAGAAGAGAGTACCCAACACTAACTGCAGGATAGTGGCAGTTTTACACACATTTAATGGTATGAGTTCTGCTCAGTATTGATCATGGTATGTAAGAAGTGCAAATATATTATGTGCGTACCCCATTTGAATTGGGGAAAATAATGCACACACTCAAACACATGCATGTATATTTCAGATGAAAGCATTTGCTGGGAATTATTGAAAATTTGTATTTCATGGCACTTTGATACATATTAAGGTTAGAGTTATATTTATGGTGTTTAACGCCACTTTCAACCATGTTGTATTTATATCGTGACTCCGATTTATCGGTGGAGAAAACCACGGACCTGTCGCAAGTAACTAACAAACTTTATCACATGACGTATCGAATACACCTCGCCATTAACTCGCCCTTTAATAATATGTAATGATTGCATAGGTAGTTGTAAATCTAAATTTTCATATGATCACGACTACGATGGTCCCTTTGATACATATTTAAAATGATAGATGTAAGCATATGAATGTATAGCATTGTGCAATATTATTGCAAGATCTTGAATATTCTTAAAAATTAAATATGTTATGGATCTCTCTCCTAGATCTGAAATATTTGAACGAGCTTTTACACTAAACGCGGATAATCACAAATACTCTTATTTTCAATAACTGAAGCACTACATTACTTCCATTGTAATAGTTTGTCAGTGACTTGCGACAGGTCGGTGGTTTTCTCCGGGTCCTCCGGTTTCCTCCACCAATAACACTGACCCCCACGATATAACTGAAATATTGTTGAAAGTGGCGTTTTAACACTATAAACCAACCAAACCAAACCATTGTAATATTTGTAATATTATTTCGAGACTTCTAAAACCAAAGACTATAAATCTGGTATTTACTGTCTCTTCACTAAACACGCAGCATTAAGGAGCAAGATCAAAGACGGTAGACTCGGAATAATGTGTCCAAGTGGAGCGACATGTTTTACTCGCGCACTGTCATTTCAGAGTAGCTCTAAAAATAATCGTGTTGATCTAGTACGAAGCGGACACCATCAAAATAATAAGATCTCAAGATGCATTGTAATGTGTTACTAACGACCATTCCTGACACTCTGTTGGTCACTTAGATGCGAAACCGTAGCCCTTATGGTCCTTGGCGAGTTTTCTGATATTTGCGGACCATAGGGCTACGGATTTCACCTGATCAAAAATTTGCCAAACTGCGACCATGATTTTGTCGCACCTTTCAACAGTAATTTTCACAACAAAACGCTTTATGAGAGTGGAGTCATGTGGATATTTCGTAGCAATCATTGGGCGAAATGACTCAAATCCCTGTTGCTGGTAACAATAATCACACGAACTGACTCAAATCCCTATTGCCGTTAAAAATCATCGCACGAACTGACTCAAATCCCCATTGTCTATAACAATCATCACACGAACTAACTCAAATCCCTATTGCCGTTAACAATCATCGCACGAACTGACTCAAATCCCCCTTGTCGATAACAATCATCGCACGAACTAACTCAAATCCCCATTGTCGATAACAATCATCACACGAACTAACTCAAATCCCTATTGCTGGTAACAATCATTAAACGAACTGACTCAAATCCCTATTGCTGGTAGCAATAATTGCACGAACTAACTCAAATCCCTGTTGCCGATGGCAATTATAGCCGATAACAATCATCGCACGACCTAACTCAATTCCCTATTGCCGGTAACAATCATCGCACTATCTAACTCCATTCCCCATTTTCGGTCGCAATCATTGGGGGAAATGACTCAATTCCCTATTGCTGGTAGCAATCATCACACGAACTGACTCAAATCCGTATTGCCGATAGAAATCATCACACGAACTGACTCAAATCCCTATTGCCGATAGCAATCATCGCACGAACTGACTCAAATCCCTGTTGCCGGTAACAATCATCGCACGAACGGACTCAAACCCCTATTGCCGGTAACAATAATCGCACGAACTGACTCAAACCCCTATTGCTGGTAACAATCATCGCACGAAATGACTCAAATCCCTATTGCTGGTAACAATCATCGCACTAAATGACTCAAATCCCTATTGCTGGTAACAATCATCGGGCGAAATGACTCAAATCCCTATTGACGGTAACAATCATCGCACGAACTGACTCAAACCCCTATTGCCGTAACAATCATCAGGCGAAATGACTCAAATCCCTATTGCCGGTAACAATCAGCGGGCAAAATGACTCAATTCCCCATTGCCGGTAACAATCATCGCACGAACTACTAGTAACTCAAATCCCTGTTGCTGATAATAATCGTCGCACGAACTAACTCAAATTCCTATTGCTGGTAACAATCATCGCACGAAATGACTCAATTCCCTATTGCCGGTAACAATCACGCACAGACTGACTCAAATCCCTATTGCCGGTAACAATCATCGGACGTAATGACTCAAATCCCTATTGTCGGCAACAATCATCGGACGAAATGACTCAATTCCCTAGTGCCGGTAACAATCATCGGACGAAATGACTCAAATCCCTATTGTCGGCAACAATCATCGTACGAAATGACTCAATTCCCT
>MJUT01015281.1:931885-945728 GCA_002080005.1 Gigantidas platifrons | reverse complement strand
CAAATCCCTATTGCTGGTAACAATCATCGCACTAAATGACTCAAATCCCTATTGCTGGTAACAATCATCGGGCGAAATGACTCAAATCCCTATTGACGGTAACAATCATCGCACGAACTGACTCAAACCCCTATTGCCGTAACAATCATCAGGCGAAATGACTCAAATCCCTATTGCCGGTAACAATCAGCGGGCAAAATGACTCAATTCCCCATTGCCGGTAACAATCATCGCACGAACTACTAGTAACTCAAATCCCTGTTGCTGATAATAATCGTCGCACGAACTAACTCAAATTCCTATTGCTGGTAACAATCATCGCACGAAATGACTCAATTCCCTATTGCCGGTAACAATCACGCACAGACTGACTCAAATCCCTATTGCCGGTAACAATCATCGGACGTAATGACTCAAATCCCTATTGTCGGCAACAATCATCGGACGAAATGACTCAATTCCCTAGTGCCGGTAACAATCATCGGACGAAATGACTCAAATCCCTATTGTCGGCAACAATCATCGTACGAAATGACTCAATTCCCTATTGTCGGCAACAATCGTCGCACGAAATGAATCAAATCCCTATTGTCGGCAACAATCGTCGGGATAAATGACTCAAATCCCTCTTGTCGGCAACAATCGTCGGGCTAAATGACTCAAATCCCTATTGTCGGCAACAATCATCGGGCTAAATGACTCAAATCCCTATTGTCGGCAACAATAATCGGGCTAAATGACTCAAATCCCTATTGTCGGCAACAATCATCGGGCTAAATGACTAAAATCCCTATTGTCGGCAACAATCATCGGGCTAAATGACTCAAATCCCTATTGTCGGCAACAATCATCGGGCTAAATGACTCAAATCCCATATTCTATTACATTTAGGTCATTTAGGTCATTTTGTGGTAACAATCAAGATCAACGGCCCCACAGCGGAGAAACTCAGTCCTATTTTTATACACTGATGTTCTCGCGGAAGATTCACGCCTATATGAATGAAAATTTACAAAACATTACGTTGTATTGTATTTAAAAAAAACAACTCTTAATGGTATGCAATATTGACTTACAAAAATTGTGAATGCCATTTAACAATCATGTTGACCCGATTTGATCTCTAATATGGCGGTGTACATTGTCAATTTGATGACATGCTGTCGTCACCTATGTAATCAAAATTATATACTCGCCTGCTCCGTTGTCAAAAAAAAGGGGGACCAGGTGAGATCTGATTTCAATTAGACTGTGTCTCATCAGATAGCAATTATTTGATATATTCAGTTGTCATAAAATCCCCAATAATTGTCAAAATATTCTGGTTTTCCAATTGATTGATAATATTGATGTTCAATATAAATCTGATTTTAGTAAATCCCAAAGGATATTTTGGTAGCCATATAGATCTCTATTAAGCAGCATAACTCGGCAAACGTTTCTTACCAATGAAGTCTGATTTTCAAACATCAATCGAGACATTGTTTGCATAAAACTTGTTTGATAAGAAACTGGTTTCGGTACGAAGAGGTTAGTGCACCAACCAGTGGTACTCAACTGTCGTTTTACTGGAGAGTGAAAATACCTTGATAAGGTGCTCAGCCCCAGCCCTCTGTTTAAGATAGCTACTATAACTCAAATCCCTATTGCTGGTAACAATCATCGCACGAACTAACTCAAATGCCTATTGACGGTAGCAATAATGGCACGAAATGACTCAAATCCCTATTGCTGGTAACAATCATCGCACGAAATGACTCAAATCCCTATTGCTGGTAACAATCATCGCACGAAATGACTCAAATCCCTACGGCTGGTAACAATCATCGTACTAAATGGCTCAAATCCCTACTGCCGGTAACAATAATCGCACGAACTAACTCAAATCCCTATTGACGGTAGCAATCATGGCACGAAATGACTCAAATCCCTATGGCTGGTAACAATCATCGCACGAACTAACTCAATTCCTCATTGCCGATAACAATCATCGCACAAAATGACTCATATTCCCTATTGCTGACAACAATCATCGGGCTAAATGACTCAAATCCCATATTCTATTACAATTAGGAATTTGGGTCATTTTGTGGTAACAATCAAGATCAACGGCCCCACAGCGGAGAAACTCAGTCCTATTTTTATACACTGGTGTTCTTGCGGAAGATTTACGCCTATATGAATGAAAATTTACAAAACATTACGAACTTTATTGTTGTTATATACCATATTAACAAAATACTGGTGATACGTGCTAATGTGGGTCACGGGTCACTGTGAGTAGCATGTGTAGTCACGTGAACAGATACCGTGTTGAAAAAACTGTTGATACTCATAAAATATTGATAAATGCAATAAAATTTTATGTTTGTCTTCAAGAAATATGATAGACAAAACCATGTGTGACATTTTATGACGAAATATCTCCGATTTCTATGTAAATTTACGAGTTGAAGTGGGGAAACGCCCACAGGTAATTTTAGCGATGTATTTTTATCTTGGACAATAATGAGCGTCCTGATTGGATGACCGATTTAAAACACACTGACTCCGCATGGTTTAGCAAGGTTACTCATGTCAATAGTTTATAAATATAGAATCTTGACAATGTAAAGGAAAGATGCATGTAAAAGAAATCTATGTTATATTTATTCATTTGTTTGATTCTGGAATATTGTTGATCATTGATTTAAACAAGAAAAAAGGGAAAAAAGGGGTTGAATTTTATTTGTGAATTTTACAGTTAAATAAATGTTATGTTTCGACAGTTTAAAGAGAAAAATAAAAATTTGTTGCGACTAAAGCTTAAATCAGCGTTAAAAATTGAACAAATATCAGTGGTTTTGTAAATGAGATTTATTTTAAATAGAAAATCTGAATTTATTATTTATTAATTTATTATCAATGATACAATTGTATATCCCTTGGGGGGATGAAAATAATTTGAAATAAAAACACAGGACCGGACTTTAAGCAAAAATAATAATCCAGGATTAGTTTTCTATTAAAAGAAAATCCAGGCCCCTGTGTCCATGATTTTTTTTTTTCAAAGTTAAATAATATGAAATATTGACATCCACACTTGCCTTTTGGACAGCACATTTCTGTGTCCACACTTGCCCTCAGGCAACACTTGTATTTTATAAAAAAAAACAACACTTAATGGTATGCAATATTTTTGTATTGACTTACAAAAAAATGTGAATGCCATTTAACAATCATTTCGACCCGATTTGATCTCTACTATGGCGGTGTACATTGTCAATTTGATGACATGCTGTCGTCACCAATGTAATCAAAATTATATATACTCACCTGCTCCGTTGTGAAAGAAAAAAAAGGGGGGGGGTTTCCAATTGATTGACAATATTGATGTTCAATACAAATCTGATTTGAGTAAATCCCAAAGGATATTTTGGTAGTCATATAGATCTCTATTAAGCAGTATAACTCGGCAAACGTTTCTTACCAATGAAGTCTGATTTTCAAACATCAATCGAGACATTGTTTGCATAAAACTTGTTTGATAAGAAACTGGTTTCGGTACGAAGAGGTTAGTGCACCAACCAGTGGTACTCAACTGTCGTTTTACTGGAGAGTGAAAATACCTTGATAAGGTGCTCAGCCCCAGCCCTCTGTTTAAGATAGAAACTTATAGCTAAAATAGAAAAAATCTTCTTAATTCTACTTCTTCACAACAAGTGAAATCCTTAGGCTCCTTTATTAAGCGGTCTTTGGAACTGAGGACAGGGGGCACTTGATTATATTTGTTATATTGTGAAACAGCCTTTTTGTTTGTTTGTGTATGATAATGATTGTTGTTTGTGTATGTGTTTGGTCCATTTTTGTTTGTTTGTTTGTAGCCTTTGACCCTATATTGGGTGTAAGTTGTGCTAATAAAGAATTTAATTTAAATTGCACGGGGTTTGTGTTACTCGATCTTTAATTTTATGTGTATGTTTTATAGATCGTTGTATGTTTTTTTGTCCTGGCCATTGTGTTGTCTGTCCTTTGATTTACGGATTATGATTACCCCTTTGGTATCTTCAAACTCTTCTTAATTTAACACCGGAATTTTACCTTGTTATGTCATTGCATGCTCTAACTTTTTCTTTCAGTTTAGAAGTCAAATTGAAACCAGGAGAGCGATTACATGCCACTGAGAGTCAAAACACAAGTTGAGAGCAATATTCGGATTAAAAACTGACTTGTATATATTTATTATGAAACTACCCCTTTACATCGAGGGCGCCAACCGCCGGGGTGTCGGTGGCGCCTTTAACTACAGTTATTAAAATGTACATTTATTATGATAAAAGCACATGCAACAAAAATATGATAAGACATCTGCCACATATACATACACACACGTTAAAAGCTGTCCATAAACTCTTCATAAAACACCATTTATAATTATACTTAGAATATTATAAGATAAATATTTTAAACAGTAACACTCAATACTTCACTTCGTAATTTAAAACATGTTTCAATATACATTTTACCGATAAAATCATCAAATATTCCAATATCATTATTAAAAGCATATCCAATATCACCAACAATAAACTGTAATTTGGCACTAGGTGACAGTTCCATAAAGTCTACACCAATATAATATTCACTAGACTGTTTAGAAACAATATTAAAATATTCATCACGAACACTAGACAGGACAGGGCAATTTAGCAAAAAAATCTTCATCTTCACCGTTATTGCATAAAAGGCATTTACTGTGTGCACTTAGGTGCATCCTGAACAGATATTTTTGAAGGGGTATGGTTTTGGTTCTTGACAGTAGTTTCAGACGGGAGGCATAAAAATCCTTATGGTTATTTAAGTAGTTTTGTTTACCTAAACTAAAAAAACACTGTTGGTAGAAATCAAGGCTATTTTTAGAGGAGACTTCCATTAGTAACTTGTCTCTGGCCTGAGATCCATATAACTTGTTAAATTCCTTAATGTTTATACCAAAATTTACGTCAGGCTGGTTTATTAAACTAGAAACGTGTTCCTTGTAATTCCAAAAGCTGTCACCTTTTCTAACCATTTCATTAAATACGGATTTGCATAGTCTATTATCGGGAAGTTCTAAGAGACTTTTATAATATGAGACCTTCTGTCTGTTAATAAAGTCGAGAATAGGTTCCCACCCCAGTTCTAGTAACAGGGCAGCTTTTGGTATATTCATTCTAGTTTTTATAACGATTTTAGCTGCCCGATATTGCCAGGATTCTAGCGCTTGTTTACACGTTTCGGAAAGAGGCATCCAAACAGCACAAGCATGGGTTAAAGATGGCCTCATAACCGAATTCCAAAGTGATTCACCAAAATTTATGCGATTGAAATCACTATGTTCACCAAGTGGACGGATAAGGGAATTCAACTGCTTATCTGCTTTTTCCTTAAGAAAACTATTCACGTGGAAGTTATATTTTAAGGATCTATTAATGAAATAACCCAGATACTTGTACTCGCCCGTTTCTTCGATTGGTTCATTTCCTAATTTCCAGGTACCTTCCTTGTTAATTTTTTTACCTATTATTAAAATTTAGGCTTTTTAGGGTTGAATTTTAGGTTCCATTTGTTCGCAAAAGCGTTCGAAATATTTAAAAGCTCCTGTAACTCTTCGGGTGATTCGGCTATGAGGACAACATCGTCCGCAAATAAAAGACAATTTATCAATTTTGACGAAATATTTGCACCAATACTGCTATATTCTAGCACGTTTACTAAATCCGTCATTAAAATGGAAAAAAGGGTAGGGGACAAAACGCAACCCGGTTTTAACCCAAACTCTTGGTCGAACCAGTCGGATTCAAAATCACCAAAAATTACCTTATTTTCAACCTTTTCATACGTTTTTCTTAGTAGTATCCAGCATTTTCCTTTTATACCATTTTTCCACAACAATGCAAAAAGGCCATCTCGCCAGATTCTATCAAAGGCCTTTGATAGATAAAAAAACCCCACCAAATAAAGAGGTTTTCTTGAAGATTTATATAGGGATGCAATACCCTGTAAAGAAAATAATTGGTCTTCAATTCTTCTATCTTATCGGAAAGTACCTTGCGTTTCACCGAGTATATTGTTTGATTCTAAAAAATCTAAAATTAATGTTTCCAGGAATTTGGAAAAAACCTTGTTAACATTCGAAGTTAGAGTAATACCTCTATAGTTGTCCAAATCATATATGGATCCAGATTTATGTAATGGTTTAATAATACCTTTACACCAATCATCTGGTATCATTTCGAAATCTGAAATACATGTAATCAGATCCGACAATGATTTTATCATTATATCCCCTCCATATTTTAGGAACTCATTTGGTATATCATCGATACCGGGTGCCTTACCAATTTTGAGATTATTTAAGGCTTTCGTTATTGACTCTTTTGTGAAAACCATTAAAAATACATTATCTCCAAGACTCAAATCGTTTTCCATTTCTCTTAACAAATGTAGACATATTCTCCATATGCCCTGGAGTAATATTTATGTCTGTACCAATTTTACTAAAATGTTCACCGAGACAGGTTTTAATTTCTACCTTCTCTTCAAACATGACAGTTTTACTAACAGGGTCAATGATCTGGGAAGGGTTAATTGTAACACGGGTACCTTTTAACATTGACTTCACCAATGAATGAAACAAGGAATATACTATGAATATTGTAATGTAATGTAATGTAACAAATACAAAAATGGAATTATGAGTCAACGTTATTAATCTGACTCTTTTAGGATGAGAAGCAGTAATTTGAAGATATTATTCATATTTTTTTCAGTTCACAATATTGTCGTTCGTTCTCATTTCATGTGCATTATTGATCCAGGTCACATCATAATGATATTTCAATATTGTATGATATAATAGTCTAAAAACCAATAATGGTCTATGATACACTGAATATAGGAATATTTTCTTTAGTTGTTGCTATGCATCATATTGATTTTAAACTTATTTCCGATGCACTCACCCGTAACATTTTGCAAGGATACTAGTATTTAAATATAAAGAAATAACACCAAAGTTTATGTAGATAGATCACGGTACGTGTGCAGTCTTATTTATATCTGTCTTAATTAAAAAAAAACAACATAGGTACTTTAAATTAATTGTATTCTTCTACCTGGATGTTAATAACTTTTACTAATACATTAACAGCTGCTGTTCGTGTGTCATACATCAAACGTAAGTCGGAAATCAATTAATGGATTTTTGCTAGAGCACTATAAAACTGAACGTTCGATGTTCGTTAAAATGTCCGACAGAACGTTATATTTCTATATTTTAGGATTTGTTGTCTCCCTTGCCATCGGTGTGAATCTTGCCACTGGGAGGCCAGAAACGATCAGTTTTTTCTTTTTTTCACCATATTTGGTGCTTAACGTGCATTATTTAAAGCGTGCCCATAGCGCATCACTGTCAGGTACAATCCAGAGACACCTAGCAACATTAGAATGAACAATCCAGAGACACTAACAACATTAGAATGAACAATCCAGAGACACTAACAACATTAGAATGAACAATCCAGAGACACTAACAACATTAGAATGAACAATCCAGAGACACTAACAACATTAGAATGAACAATCTAGAGACACTAACAACATTGGACAAAGAAGACACAGAACGAAGCGCAAGCAAAACAAAACACAACACAACATAGAAAGCTAAAAAATGAACAATACGGACCCCGTCAACATTTTTGGTTTTTAAAACCAGATTTATATCCAGGTGCTCGAGAACGATAAGCAGTAAAAAAATAAAAACAAAAACCACAGCTCGACCCACAGATTTACTCGGTGGCGGGTCCCCAGTCAGGATCTAATAACATAGTGACGTGTTTGGAGATTGCCACACTCCCTACACATTATGAAAATACTTTCACTAATAAATTTTAAACAGGGCGGCGTATTAATTGTAGCCGCTACAAAAAGAATGAATTCTCCCTACCTAACTAAATTGAAATATTTTTCCAGTGGCAGTCAAATGTACAAATGTAGTTACCCTGGTGGTCACATGGCTCCCTCATTTCTGCATAGTTTGTTTTTATAAGGTTGAACTTGTTCTCGTACCGAATCACAGTAACTATAGACACTATATCAATATTAATTCCATAAAGTCGAAGGTAAGATTTAGTGAGTGATTGTTGTCTAACGCCAAATGAGCAAACTTTTAGCCATATCGTAGCGAGAACAAGTTGCATTCGATGAGATGATTACGATGTCGGCTTTGTAGTAGACCATAATGCTTAGTTGGGTTTTTTTATAGTGCTATCCCACTGAAACAAGTCCGCGGGTAGACATGTCGCTCCACTGAGATACATTATCCTGATTCCGAGGCAACCAGTAGCTGTTTTTACTCATTTATAATGTTTGCTTAAACGGAGAATCAGGAGATACCAATTTAGTCTTTGGTTAGAACTGACTGGGAACCCAAACCCACGATCTACCGGACTCAGGCGAGCACACTAACCGTTACACCACCAATGAACCCACTATCTACCGGACTCAGGCGAGCACACTAACCATTACACCACCGATGAACCCACGATCTACCGGACTAAGGCGAGCACACTAACCATTACACCACCGATGCGGTCTCGGAAATAATAAAATAGTATCAGTGGGTAATATACAAGGAGAAAGCCTCCAATGCGAACATCGGCAAAATATAAACAAATCGGTGTATATTTTTATGAACAGTTTTCAATAATATTGCGATATTTATTGATGCAGGACTCTGTACCACTGATTTACCGGTATTGTATATCAGACAAATATAAACCGGTGTCATGCTGCTGACGATGTCCAACTTTCATCAATCCCACAACGGTTTTTTTTATAGTAAAAAGTAAGACAACACATATTCCGTCTTCATTATCTGCCCCTGTGCGGGATTGGCAATATCGCGCTAAAAAAATATCTTGCTTTATCGGTGAAGTAATTACATTCGGAGTTCACTGGCACTAGACTCGAACTCTACTTCCGTCATCAGAAGGCTACCATACGAAAATTCAGGCGATAAATGGGTGAAAATCTTCAAATTCTGGAGAACTAAGCTATCGTATGCACACAACAAGAATAGATGCGTCTTTTAGGAATTGACACATGTCCTGGTTGGAATGACATAATGAAAATAAGGTGCATTAAATGTATCCGAAACGAGCAGGTGAACGCTATTTAAACTTTCGGAGTTTCTTGCCTTGTGGATAATTAGTATAGAGTCGACACATGTAATTTGCTGTTAGCATAAGATTGTATGAATATGGACACGAACAAGTTAAAATTAGGAAAAAGAGATGAAATAAATAAGAAATGAAGAAATGTTATTGAAAATAAATATGTAAACAGAAAGTTAAAAAAAACGGGTGGTGGTAATTCAATTCCGTGCCACGAGCGCCTGTGGCCGATACTTGCATTATTATCCCTTTGACCATATGAAATGTCAAACACCGAAAGACCTGTACACCGACACGATCATGATAGATACCCGGTATTCAGAAGGTATTCGATGTCATCAACAACCAAATTCTTTGCAACAAGTTTCAACCGATGGGAGTATCTAACAGTATATGATTCCAATCGTATACTAGTATGCCTGGAAGTTGGTTAATGTAAATGGTACAGAATTCAAAATGGCAGACATAAGATGTGGGTACCACAGGGGATCATTTTGGATCCCTTACTTTTTCTTTATCTGTTAATGACATGTCCATAAGCATAAACACAAACTGTAAACTTCTACTATATGCTGATTACAGTACTATTATGTCATGAATTTAACTCTAAAAATTCAGTAAAGATCTGGAATTATGTAATAAATGGCTCGTCAAAGCGAAATATAAAAACCGCAAATGAATTTTAAATTATAAGTAGTTTAAGCATATTTTATTTGCCAAATACTGAAGAAAATGAATTAGCCACAAGTATATCTAACTTGTGAAGTCTTCTCCATAGAAAGTTTTACATAAAATAAGCTAGATTGGAATACATGATCGTCGTCTAGGTAATCATATATATAATCCTTAATTCTATTTTATCTAACCGTTTAATATATCAAAAAGTATCAAGTTTCTCATTGGTTTCTCCTTAATTACCAGTGTTCATCTCTTCTTCAATACTGTTCATCTAGGCCTTGAAAATGAAACGTGTATTAATACATCATTTCTTTGATAAAATAATTACCTCTTCGATGTATTCTTCAAAAGAAAGTCAATATTGAAATCAGAGGAGAATCAATTTCTACCGTACATAATTACATACAGTTAATGAAAGTAAACATCTTAACCTAGATAAATTGCATGATTACATCTGATCTAATTATATTCCCAGGTGCCATGGATACAACAGAAAATGGATTAGACCAACCAGGGAACGCTTCAAGATCACAGATGGTCATTGTTAACTTGGTTCTATGAAATGGTTTGGTTTCCATGCATCTTGGGATTTCGAATACCGCATCGGTGGGGTAGTGATTAGAGTGCTCGCCTTGAGTGAGGTAGTTAAAAGGTTCGAACCCCGGCCGGGTCAAATCAAAGACTAAAATTGGTATTTGCTGCTCCTCTGCTACGAGCGATGCATTAAAGAGAGAGAGAGAGAGAGAGAGAGAGAGAGAGAGAGAGAGAGCAAAGGATCCAGGACTTCAAGTTAGGGGGCGCACTTAAAATATTCACGCGAAAATTTTTGGGGTATTTCGTGTGAAAAATCACGATTTTATGCAAAAAAATCATATTTTTTTCCAATTTTAGGGGGGCGCGCGCCGGGTGCGCCGCCCCTGTCTTGGCTATTAAAGGGGACAACCACAGAATTGAAACAGTCCTTGAAAGAGTGTCTTAATGACAGAACTGCCCTAACATTGAGTTTTTCTCCAAATGAGAAGTTTCCAACACACTTGACACTGTCCTTCCTTCTGGGTATACATCCCATCATTTTTAGAAGGCGTCCCTGTAAAGTCTGTGGGCTCTGGTGGAGGCAACCTCTGTAACCACCACTGAAGATAATACAATTGTCTTAGTAGAACATGAATAGAGTTCTCCCACACCTGAAATACCGGATGTTAGAACTCCCTGAGATACCGGATGTCAGAACTCCCCGAGATATTACAGAATGCGACATGATATGTGAAGACACTCTGGAGGAATAACATGCATAACAGAAACTTCATCCGCTGAAAAACAAAAATATAACGAGCTGGTATTTACGATACATACAAAATGTTCAATAGAATGTCTAGGGTTATAATTTTCTCTGATGGGAGAACTAGACCCAGATCTGTCCGATGCTTCCCTAAAAAAAGGAAAATCTTGGTTTGGAACTAACCCGTAACCGAGACTTCTTCCTATGTGATGAGGAACCTTAGACCCCAGTTTAAAGAGCAAATATATCGCCAAAGGAGTAGAATCATCTAGACTAGAATGGGACATAGTCTTCGAAAGAAAATCGTCCAAAAGTAATGGATGAAAATTAGCTGGCTGTGTAAATAATAATAAAAAGTCAAGACTGTGAGGGAGATGTGACCCGTAATGGGGTTTCTACATATCTCACACGCCACAACATATCAGTAACGGCAAGCAAGTGAGAGATCTGATTTGACTGGGACATCTTGGTAAATCCCAGAGGAACTGTTTAAGATGGGTACAAAAAACATTGTTTTGAAAGCGTTCATTTGATCTTCCTTAACAAATCTCGGGAACCTGTGTGAAAAAGGACTTGAAGATAAGAGTCTGTTATATCGAGCAACTTTGTCCACATTTCTGAGTAAACTGAGCAATACATTTATTTATCTATATCTGCTACTAGCTATACTTTATGTTATTTCAGGAGGGAGAGTTATATCACAAGTCTTAGGAGAAAAGGCGGGAACATAAACCTGGAGGAGGGTTCTTCTTCTTCTGCTTCTTCTTCTTCTTCTTCTTCTTCTTCTTTTAATGGCCACCATCAACTAGTTGATTATTATGCCACTGGAGTACGCATGTAAATTTTTAGAATATTAAAATACTGACGGGTTAGTAGTATGTATAATTAAAACTATGTACAGTTCTATAGCACCTATCTGTGGAAACGTGTGAAACCTTTCTTGTAGCAAGATATTTCTGTTTGGGTCCCTCGTCACTGACATGTTCAGAGGAACTGATGATAAAGGAGACTTATCTTGGATTGACCTTCCAGATCTCCACAATACTAGAAGAACACACTTGTCTGGGGTGATCAGATTCAACTGATCCAGAAAGTGGTTTGGTCTGTCACCGTTTCCTCGAGAGAGGTGTACTGACGCATAGATTGGGTCATTATTTCCTCGAGAGAGGTGTACTGACGCATGGGTTGGGTCATTATTTACTAGACGTCTTCCCCTAAATTAATCTGGCTTGTGTTACCATGCAGTGGAAGAGAAGCAAATTCCATGCAGTCCCATCAACTGATCTCTTGTGATGGCCTGAAGGGCATCCAGATACCTTGTTAAATAGGGAAAGTGTCTATATTAAACGGATAAGTAGTCATTATTAGACGGATAAGTAGTCATTTTTCTATGTTCATTAAACACTCACGTTCACAGCAATATAGAAATGTTTTTATTCTTATAAAATTATCATATTAATTATGTTTTTTTTTCTCTCAAGTGTATGAATGTTTTTTGTTGTTGCACAAATCGTGTCCGGTTCAAATATGAGAGTTCCTATTAGGGTATTTCCGACTGGGAAGTACAATGTTTCTATTGTCCAGAAGTTCTGGATCCAAACTTTCGAAAGTTTGTTTACAAGTAGAATAGGCGTGGTTTATTATCTAAAGGCAGATGCTAGGTGTTAGTACATCTCACTGGACGCGAACCAAATGAAAACCAGGACATTCGTTGGTATGAAATATAATCTTCATATCACAATGCTGTTTCATACCAAATATAAAATTTTCCATTGCACTTCCTTTTTAAAATCTAAATGTTTTCTGAAAAGGTGGTCGATAATTTTACTGCTTAACACCTGAATTCACCACCTTTTTAGTGGGTTTCTTGCTGCTCAATCTTCAGTTTTCTGTGTACGTAGTACTTAGTAGATCGTTACCGTGTTTGTCCTAATGTCTTCTTACTTTTGGCCATTACATTGTCTGTCCCTCCTCGATGTTACAACTTCTGATTATCCCTTTGGTATCTTCAAACTTTTCTTTTCACGTCGTAGTTGACGCGTATGTTAAATGGTCATACCATAAAACGTAATTTAAGTAGCCATTAATGACTAAATCTTAAAATGAAACACCTAGCCAAATACCTGAACTAATCTTAGGTCTTACTTCCAAAAGAATGTATTTCCGTTACTTTATCGTTTGAAATAGTAATCCTAATTATATTTTTGTTGCCAGTTATTATTTATATTTGAATTTAAGATAGTATTCAATGACTTTACCGTTACCTTCACATATATTTATGGATATTTAAATTTTATGATCCAGTAATGCTCAACTTAGATATTTAAACTTCAAATAGGATTTTTACTATCGAGTTGAATATTTAAATGGTTGTTTTTACACATGAAGTGGCCACTATATGACTTGCTATGACTGCGGGCTGACGACGAAAGCTGGTTGATGTATGGGTTGTGTGACATAACTGGGGACTGACGACGAAAGACGGTTGATGAATGAATTGTGTGACATAACTGGTGACTGACGAAGAAAACCGGTTGATGTATGGGTTGTGTAATATAACTAGGGACTGACGACGAAAGCCGGTTAATGTATGGGTTTTGTAACATAACTAGGGACTGACGACGAAAGCCGGTTGATGTATGGGTTGTGTGACATAACTAGCGACTGACGACGAAAGCCGGTTGATGTATGG
>MJUT01015281.1:900006-931545 GCA_002080005.1 Gigantidas platifrons | reverse complement strand
ATGTATGGGTTTTGTAACATAACTAGGGACTGACGAAGAAAGCCGGTTGATGTATGGGTTGTGTGACATAACTGGTGACTGACGACGAAAACCGGTTGATGTATGGGTTTTGTAACATAACTGGGAACTGGCGACGAAAGCCGGTTAATGTATGGGTTTTGTAACATAACTAGGGACTGACGACGAAAGCCGGTTGATGTATGGGTTGTGTGACATAACTAGCGACTGACGACGAAAGCCGGTTGATGTATGGATTGTGTAGCATAACTAGGGACTGACGACGAAAGCCGGTTGATGTATGGGTTGTGTGACATAACTAGCGACTGACGACGAAAGCCGGTTGATGTATGGGTTCTGTGACATAACTGGGGACTGACGACGAAAGCCGGTTGATGTATGGGTTCTGTGACATAACTAGCGAATGACGACGAAAGCCGGTTGATTTATGGGTTGTGTGACATAACTGGGGACTGACGACGAAAGCCGGTTGATGTATGGGTTGCGACAAACGAGATGATTTAAATTATTCAATTGAAGACTTCCATTCATTTATAGTAGCAGCATTCAAGTGTCACATGCAAGTGATATTTATATATCTCTATTGGTACCAAATTCCATGGCCAGTGCATCCAATCTGGATTTTTTTTCTAGTTTTTTCCAAGCATAAAAATACCACACATTGCTAAGAAGTTTTATTTATCAAGCATTTATTATGTTTTTAAACATAAACTAGAACTGTGAGTGACCTCACTGAGTAATACCCCCACTTAGTAGGAGTTGCGCTTACAAGGTACATGCCCGCCCCCCTTCTTTTCGTGAAAGTATAAGTTGAATTATCTCCCCTTTTAAATTTTGGACAGCAACCATATTCCTTCATGCACATCTACAGGTAGTGTACTACAAGTGTGTAAAGTTTCATAAAAATCCAATAAGCCGTTGAGGAGGATTTGCGCTTACAAGGTACATGGATGGACGGACAGGGTGATTCCTATATACCCCCCAAACTTTTGTTTGCGGGGGGTACAATTAAGCTTCAATGAATAACAAACAAAAACTGTGTTTAAGCTACATATGGTGTCCTTACTACCTACCAAGTTTCATGAAATTCTGTTCAGTAGTTTCAGAGGAGTTGCGCTGACAAGCTGCTTTAGAAATATATTTCGGGAAATTTTTAAGTTCAAAGGGGCATAACTCCCACAAAATTTAGGGGATCAAAATTTTCTGGTAATATGCACAACTACATATAGTGTCCTTACTACCTACCAAGTTTCATGAAATTCTGTTCAGTAGTTTCAGAGGAGTTGCGCTGACAAGCTGCTTCAGTAATAAATTTCGGGAAATTTCGAAGTTCAAAGGGGCATAACTCCCACAAAATACAGGCGATCAAATTTTCCTGGTAATATGCACAAATACATATGGTGTCCTTACTACCTACCAAGTTTCATGAACTTCTGATTAATCAGGTAGGAGAAGTTGCGATGACAAATTGCATACTGAATTTTCTCAAAGAGGCATAACAGGGGTAAAACTCAATGAACAATAAAATCCTTTATACTGCAAAGTTCACACAGCATGATCTTAACTTCCACAAAGTTTGGTGGAAATCGGACAAAAGATGTGGAAGTTTGTCCGGACAGACGGACAGACGGACAGACAGGCCGATTCCTATATACCCCCTCCCCCCAAACTTTGTTTGCGGGGGTATAATTAAAGCCTTCAATTAAATATAGTTGCATTACCAAAACAGTATGAACATTATGTGATAAAGTTTGTCAGTGACTTGTGACAAGTCTGTGGTTTTCTCCTGTCACTCTGGTTTCCTCCACCAATAAAACTTACCGCCACGATATAATTGTAATATTATATTGATTGAAAGTGGCGTTAATCACCATAAACTCATAAGCCTATGCAGTATATTTCATCTAATGTCTTGCTTAGAACAAGAAAGAAAATATAATTGGTTATTTTTGGAGCAATAGTTTTTACAAAGAATTCAACCCAACTTGGTCTGTTGATACGTTAACATCCGCTGTTGCTAATATGATTGATTGATTGATTGATTGTTTAACTTCCAGCGAACAGTATTTCATCTGTATTCAGGACGAGAGGAAGTTCAATAATACATGTATATAGAATCTATGTAGAAATGAGGGAAGGTGTGGGTCACCTGGGGTCAACCACATTTGATTGCCACGGAAAAAAGGATGGATATTTGGATAGGGACGAATAATTCAGTCTTTTGTAGCGCTACAAAGCGCATACTTTTTCCGAAATCTACAGAAGAGTTCTTTAGTGTGCAGTAGGGAGCGTGGAACTCTCAAAACACGTTACTCACTATGGTCCACTGTCAGGATTTCCGCAATATGACCTGACCCCCCCCCCCACCCCCAGTGCCGGATTTAGATAAAGAAAGGCCATAGGCTATTCCATTTGTGTGGCCCCTCCCAATTCCCCACCTTCACGACTGGACGAAGATGGGAGTGTGCTTAATCAATTTCAATACAGGCGAAGATGAGGAGAGGTGTTTAAAATTCCGCAATATTCTGAAATGGAGTGTAACTGTGGAAAGGGTTGTTTAGAAAGTACAGTACGCTACGAAAGCATAAGTGTGAACGCCCAATAACAGTGTTAAAAATATTATACACATTGGCCGGAGGCTCCCTAAATTTTGAGACTCTAGGGTTCAGCTTATCGAACCTATAGGGAAATCCGGCACTTCCCCCCCCCTCCCACACACACACACCCAAAATCGAGAGGGCTTTCCCATCCGCCACCTTTTGACGCGCCGAGTAGCTATCTGGGTGGTTTGAGCCCAGGGCACCAGTATCCAGTGGTTGCTGATTAAAAAGTGTTCAAATATTGATCCCGCCTTGGAATAACAAGAAAAAAAAAACACCAAATCATTGTCGAGCATAGATGTGCCTTGCCCTCAGCCAGAAGCGAAGTTTCCAGTTATTAAAATAATACTAGTATATTAATCTGCTTATGCCAATCGATCGCTCTAGATACTGTGTCTCTCGAGATGGTTTGTAATAAGTTTTGTAAACAGATAACATGCTATTGACCGAACTAAAATGTCGCATTAATTTCCTATGAATAAAACATCCCGTGACATTTTGAATTGATTTTCAATACACTTCTATAGACGCGTTTATTTTCCCATGAGTATTAGTACACCTTCGTACAAATGTTAATGGTGCAATATCATTCTCTATCCAGAGTTGTCGTTCCTGCTACGCTACATGTTGTGCAATATATTCATAACAGCATAAATTACTGAAATCTAGATTCATTCCGGACAAAGATATTTTATTTTTTCTCTGATCACTTATGTTTATGATAATTCACGATCATAAAAGTATCGTTCCAAATGTATACGAATCTTGAAAATCTCGAAAACTTTTTTTTACCAATAAATCAAAGCTTTGAAAGCGTTAATGTAAGAATAGCTTTGAGAATATACATGTATATATAATTAAACATATATATTATTATATGTAATTAAACTCATTTAAATTAAACTAAAAACAGGAATGCGAGGTTTTGCATGGCAAAAGTATTCACAAATGAGAAACATTAGATATTTATTATTTGGTTTCGTTATGTGATCTTTTCTTATTTACCCTTAACCCGAATAATCCAGTCTTTATATTCCACTCTGTCGATCGAGCGACAGTGGATAGAGGGCGCTGAATTATTCGAGTTAATTTACCCGGAGAAAACCATCACCATCCGCAAGTCACTGACAAACTGTTTCACATAAAGTAGTATCGAGTACACCTCGCCATGAGCGGGATTCGAGCTCGCAACTTCAGTGGCGATAGGCACTGATTGCTCATGTAGTTGTAAATCCAACTTCAAACCATACGATGACGACCACTACGACCCTCATATACCGGGTATTTTAAGAACTTCATATGTAATTTTCTAATGACATTAAGTGCATTTATGATATTTCCTACAAATGTAATGTCATTAAAATGACTTTAATATCGGTAAAACTTATTAGGATATATAGTTCAGTCTCAAATTTGATAACAGAGGTTCGTGTACTACAAAAGAAACAAAGAAACAAAAAACAATAGTAATTAGTAAGGAAGAGTATGTATGTAAACTGTGAGTAATTATTTTATAAAACATGAGCACGAGAGACTATCACAATTTAAGGAAAAGGAATGGAGCCTGTGTTGCTGTTCTACATTTCACATTCACAGTAAGGTGTTCATTAACGAGATTGATTGATTGATTGGTGTTTAACGCCGACATTAGCAGTATTTCAGCTATTAGAGCATAAATCGTAACCTAAAATGAGGTGAGACGGTCACTAGCATCAGTTGAGCGTTACTGTTTAAAATGTACTTCTGTGGATAAGCGCTACACATACTGTGACATCCTTGTCATGTTAGTGCAAACTTAATGTAGTAATTTCTACCTTATTCGTTTGTGGAAAATAAGACCAATTGTTCCCTTTTATTCAGACGCCCGTGTAATGAAAACAAACTTTAGAAAGATTTCTCAGACGCGCTAATCTGGGTCACGGGTCACTGTGAGTAGCATGTGTAGTCACGTGAACAGATACGGTGTTGAAAAAACTGTCGATACTCATAAAATATTGATAAATGCAATAAAATTTTATGTTTGTCTTCAAGAAATATGATAGACAAAACCATGTGTGAAGTTTTATGACGAAAATTTACGAGTTGAAATGGAGAATTATATACCCACAGGTAATTTTTATTAATTATAATAGAATTCTTTAATTTGATCATGGGAGCAGCGGAAAATCATCAATTACAAATGTTCACTCTCCGGGCATTCAACAGTTTTAGAAGTAGCAGGCACCTCAAGCAGTAGGAGACTACCGTTTCATTGAGCGAAGCGAGTCTAACAAAAATTAGGTCGTGATCTGGATGGCGACTAGAACCCTAGAAGCTGATGACTAAATGGTTCAAAATCCTGAATTCTGGCTCTTTTAATGACTTCTTGAATTACTCTTTTTTATATCTAAAACTTAAAAAAAAAAAAAATAAGAATAAATAGAGGCTCAGCACTGAGCTGAGCCTGTGTCACTCACCTTTCATTCTGCTTTGAGGAAACTTAATACAGAACCTTCCATAAGTGCTTCCCACCAAATTTCGGTTCGTTTTGGCAAAGCAGTTTCAGAGAAGAAGATTTTTAGAAATAGACCAATCTAAAACAAGAATTGCTTGTGGCAGCCATGTTTGTTAATGGATCAAAATGAAATGAGCAATCTCTATAGAGGACCATCCATAGATGCTTCTTACCAAGTTTCATATCATTTGTCCAAGCGGTTTCAGAGGAAATCGACCAATAAGAAACAAGAATTGCCTATGACGGCCATGTTTGTTAATGGATCAAAACGGAATGAGTAATTCCCATAGAGGACCTTCCATAGATGCTTCCTACCAAGTTTCGGTCTATTTGGCCAAGCTGTGTCAGAGTAGAAGATTTTTAGAAATCGACCAATCAGAAACAAGAATTGCCTGTGGTGGCCATGATAGTTAATGGATTGGGACAAAATGAGCAATCTTTATACTTATAGAGAACCTTCCATAGATGCTTCCTACCAAGTTTTGGTTCATTTGGCAAAGCGGTTTCAGAGGAGATTTTTTAGAAATCAACCAATCAGAAACAAGAATTGTCTGTGGTGGCCATGTTTGTTAACGGATTGGGACAAAATTAGCAATCTTTATGGAGGACTTTCCATAGATGCTTCCTACCAAGTTTCGGATCATTTGGTCTTGCGGTTTCAGAGAAGATTTTTAGAAATAGACCAATCAGAAACAAGAATCGCCTGTGGTGGCCATGTTTGTTAATAGATCGGGATGGAAAGAGCAATCTTTATAGAGGACCTTCCATAGATGCTTCCTACCAAGTTTCGGATCATTTGGCCATGCTGTTTCAGAGAAGATTTTTTTTAGAAATAGACCAATCAGAAACAAGAATTGCCTGTGGTGGCCATGTTTGTAAATGGATCGGAACGAAATGAGTACTCTTTATAGAGGACCGCCCATAGATGCTTCCAACCAAGTTTCGGTTCATTTGGCCAAGCGGTTTCAGAGGAGAAGAATTTTAAAAATCAGCCAATCAGAAACAAGAATCGCCTGTGGTAGCCATGTTTGTTAACTGATCGGGACAAAATGAGTACTCCTTATAGAGGACCGTCCATAGATGTTTCCTACCAAGTTTCGGTTCATTTGGCCAACCGGTTTCAGAGGAGAATTTTTAAAATCAGCCAATCAGAAACAAGTCGCCTGTGGCGGCAATGTTTGTTAACGGATCGGGACGAAATTAGCAATCTTTACAGAAGACCTTCCATAGATGCTTCCTACCAAGTTTCGGTTCATTTGGCTAAGCGGTTTCAGAGAAGATTTTTAAAAATCTGTATAGCGATAACTGCATTTTGAATACAGATATCTATATTTAAACTAGAGTTATCTTTATTTTAACAGAGGAGAAGATTTTTTAGAAATCAACCAATCAGAATTGCCTGTGGCGGCCATGTTTGTTAACTAATTGGGACAAAATGAGCAATCTTTATGGAGGACCTTCCATAGATGCTTCCTACCAACTTTAAGTTCATTTGGCTGAGGGATTTCAGAGGAGAAGATTAAAATGTGAAAAGTTAATGGACGACGGACGCCAAGTGATGGCAAAAGCTAATATTGCCTTTGGCAAGGTGATTTATTTAAAAAAAAAAAAAAAAAAAAAGAAAAAGAAAAGATGAAGATTGACATCAGTATGTTCCATTTTGCTATTATGTGCAACATTTTCAGTGCATAAAGCATGTTCAACAAAATTTCTTTCAATTATCATCATAAAAATTGTGAATTGTGCAACAGAATGTAGGTTTATTTTAAGGTGCAAGTACGAATGAGATAAAATCAAAAACTGACAGGCTGTATACAATAGTAGAAACCTATTTATAACATGACTGCCCGATGGAGATAATTAATTACTATGTTAAAGACTTTTTATACTTGTCAAAAGTTAAACTTAACCATCACTGACATGTCTTGCATTGCATATCGTTATAATCAGAAACACAAATCCCAGATCAAACGGTCCTATGCATGTGAGAGATTGTTGTTTAACACCAAATGAGCAATATTTCATCATAGCTTTAGCAAGTTACATTTGATGAGATGATGATGTCAGCTTAGTCAGCTTAGGTGGACATTTATAGTGCTAGCTCAGCTCACTGTATAAACTTTAGCCTGTGTCACTCACATGGTAAAGATTTATTGCATTCCTGCATATCAAATATAGCATAAGTTAAATGAGATCTCCTAGGAATTTAACCCAATAGACCTTGCAGGGGGCATAGCCACAATCCGACACTCCAATAGTTCCAAGGTTCCATGGCCAGAGGCTCTAAACTGACAACTGTTAAAGTTTGTTCAAAAATTCGGACCATTGGAAGAAAAATAAACTCTTGGTGTACAAATAACAGAAACATCCATTTTTACAGCTTAGGGCCTCTTGTTTGGAATCGAGTAGGGTTACAATACCCAAAATCAACACTAACCTTTATTCAAACCCACGGATCATTGTGTTCATAATTCAGAAGGATCAGTAACCTACAAATAAGTTTTCACATGGAAACCATTCTGTCTACAGATGGACGAGTGTCATAACATAAGCCTTCAAAATATTTGTGGTTTCATTAAAAAACACAACAAAAACATAATTTAACAAACCACCCACATACAATAACCAGAAAGTACCCTTGACGTTGACGACATACCCATAACATAATAAGCCTTCAAAATTGTTGTGGTTTTATTAGCTCACCTGGCAATAGGCCATGTGAGCTTTTGTCATGGCTAAACGTCTTTTGTCCGTCTATTAGCTTTTCACATTTTAATCTTCTTCTCTGAAACCACTGAACAGAATTGAACCGAACTTGCCACAAATGTTCATTGGATGGTCCTCTACCAGATTTGTGTTTTTGGCATTGATCTGAAATTCAACATGGCTGCCAGGGTCCATAATGTGTTCTCATTGGCTGAAATTTAAAAATCTTCTTGTCAGAAACCACCAAGCCAATTGAATTGTTACTTTGCAGGAATGATCATTGGGTGGTCCTGTACTAAACATGTGAATTGTTTGCCGATCGGAAATTCAAGATGGCCACCATGACTTGACTTAGTTTAACATTGGACCCTATGGGAATTTCACATTTTCATCTTTTTTTTCTGAAACTACACAACAGATTTGAACCAAACTTTGGCAGAAATATTCATTGGATGGTCATATACAAGATTTTTGTTTTTGGCACTGATCAGAAATTCAACATGGCTGCCAGGGCCCATAATGTGTTCTGATTGGTCGAAATTATAAAACCTTCTTGTCAGAAAGTGCTCAATCAATTGAATTATAATATTGCAAGAAAAGTCTTCTCCTCTGAAACCAGTCAGCCAATTTAAAGCAAACATGGCATGGATGGTCCTTGGGTAGTATACTTTCAAAATTGTGTCCGGTGACCACGACCTCCATCCAAGATGGCTGCCATGAGCAGACATAGTTTTAACATAGAACCCTATGGGATTTGAATAGTAACTTAGATGTATTCGGCATGCAGACATTCTTAAGAGGGCTTATTTATGTCAGGTGAGCGATACAGGCTGACCTGAGCCTCTAGTTAAAAAAATTCAACAAAAACATATAATTTAATAAACCATCCACATACAATAACCAGAGAGCACCCTTGATGTTGACAACATACCCATAACATAATATGGCTGCAAAATGTCCATGAACGTATCAAAATGGTGTCTTCTATCTAATAACTTCTATCAAATAGGGCTTAGGAGTAAGGCTAGATTTCACTAAATCCAATTCCAACCATATGTTTTGCTGAGGATCAAGGATATTGCAAACAAACCAATTGTATCTACAAGCATATGGTGCAAAACTGGTGAAGGGCTCTGTAAACCTTTCCTTTCTCCCAGTTTATAAGCATAAACTTTAAAATTATATGCAACAATAAAAAGATAACATTCAAAATTTGTGTTAAACTTTTAATCAAAATACTATTGCACGTTTTACGATATCTGATTTGTCAATATATTTAACTGTCTTGCATATGATTGGATGGTAAACGATGAATGAAAGGTTACATGACATGACCCCAAACAGGATGTTGTTTGAAGTTGGTGTATGCGTCAAAATAAAAATTAAAAACAGATTCAATTTTAATTAGATTACAATATAAATTTAATTTGAATCCAATGATAGAATGACAATGGAGTTCTTACTACACAATATTGGACTTAATTTAAGTTATTTCTGACATAGCCAATTTTCAAATAGAAATAGAAATACAGGGAAAACTGTCTAAAGCCAAACCTGCTTAGGATAAAACTTTTGTGATTAGAATAGACAGGTGTTAGGTAGATACATGTTATTTCAATAAAGATTTCCTACAATGAAACTTTTTTTTAAAGTTCGCTTTATACCGGATTCCGTTATATTCAGGGTTCAGTTTTGACAGGTCTCACTGTATCACTTAAGAATTTAAAAGGTTCTAAATACATTTTAGTTAAATTCATTATTAAAAAAAAGAGCAAAGTGATTGAAAATAATTTTTATTTAAAGTTCATCTAGGGTCACAAGTCCATAACTCTGTAAACTATTTTAATTTAAATCTGATAAAAAATAAAAATGCAAGAGTGTTTACAACATGAGAATGGATGGACAGACACCTGGAATTCCTATATATATCCTGCTCCATTTGGCAGCAGGGAACAATAAATTACAAATTCAGCAACATAACAAACAAGATGTTGCACGCTACGTCATGCTAAGAATACCCCCACTCGTTCATTTGTAAGTCGCACGGTAAACAGGAAATAGATGTGCAGTAAACCTGGAAAGGGGATACATGGTACAAGTCACCATACCAAAGCCATATATCAAATATAAAATCATTTCTTCCAGTAGAAGCTGAGATAACTGTTACGAAAGTGTGAACGGACGGACAGACAGACGGACAAGGTGATTGCAATATAGCCTCCTCTCTACGAGTGGGGGTATAATTTCACAGCACAACATGTTCAACAATTCAATATGGTGCATGTCTAAATTAACTTATGAAAAGTCATAGTTTAAGCAATCTGAAGATGTCTAATATTTTGCATCATCAATTTTAAGTTCAGTTTTCAAATCAATCTCAACACAAATTTACTCAAACATTACCCTTATTAATATCAAATAAATAGGTCAAATACTACATGTCTGTTGTAGATACATGTATTGTCAAAAATGGTACAGAGGAAAAAAATAAGTAACTGTGACCTTCTTCAATGGAGTAATATAAGAAACTGACAGATATATGTTGTCATGGGACAATCACTACACAGTGTGGCTTTATTTGGGCAAATGCTTTGCAAAATAAAACTTGCAAATTAATATACTTTCACCGTCTGAATAATCAGGAAAGCAATCTTAAATAAATAAAAAAACTTTTGCCGTGTACCGTACTCAGTTTTAAATTGTAGGCTCGTATCTCATTTGTTCGTTGAAAATATGAACCCACACAGAATGTCGTTAGATGTCATTGTATCACCAAAGAAAATAAATTATACAACAAACATCAATTTATAATTAGATTCCTCTACCTAGTTCAGTTTAAGGGTTCAAAGGTCAAAATGTTAGAAATAAGGGATACATGATGTTACAGATTTGACAATAGACAATGAATAAAAAGCGATCGCAAGAACTTGCAGTGATTAATATTTGTTGGAAAGGCTATGCAGGTAATCTAAATATTACATCTGCCAAAAAAAGAAAAGAAAAAAGTTTCTGTGAAAGGAAAATAATATTAAATAAACTGAGCAGACGACAATCAATAATGTAAGATACATGTAACATTAATTGCTGTTTTAAAGACAAAAGTTTATTAAATATTGCATAAATCTAAATAAATCCAAAAAACATATATATTTGTATGTAAATAAAGTCATGCAAATAAATAATTACATACCGGTATTCATGGAAACAGATTGATACAAGATTCTATATCTTTAGAAGATTCAGTGTAAAAAAAATACAAAGTTTTCTATGCAATCTATAATTGTAGTAATATCTGAGTTAGTTTAAACATATTTGATTAATTAATAAATATAGTACAATGACATAAATTGTAATATGATACAATACAAATAATTAAAGGGATTCGAAAACAAGTTTTAAAGAAACTTATATTAATTCGTTTCCCTGGTATATCTCTTTACAATAATCAAACTGGTATCGAAGTTTATACAAATATCAAATTTTAAATTATAAGGAACAATGTTATTCTGAATAGATATAAATGTGAAATTTTCCATTTAGATAGAAGAACTAAATGATGAAAGAGAAGTGCACAAGAGAGAGAGAGAAAAATAAACAATGAAAGACAGATAGAAAAAGAAAAAATAAGATAAAAGACCTTAAGGGGTGAATCGCTTACTACAGATAATAAATTTTTGAACTGCTAAAAACAATTCGACGTTTTGGTTGGGTGCAAGTTTGGGTGATCCAAAAAGAAGTATTTCTGTTGTCAGGTTTATGGGTACATTAATAGGATTTATGTACATTTGCCTTTGTGCAGTGTATCGTAGACAGTGAAATAAATAATGAGTAGTAGATTCGGTTAAACTACAAATACAGTTAGGCGAGTCGACAATGTTCTTACGGAATAAGTGTTGGTTTAGAGAGGAACACTGCATTCGTAATCTGGAATGGAGAATTTGCCCAAGGCGACTACCAGTATAATAATAAAATGGTTTTGAAGATATATTTGATTTTAGAGAATACTTGAGGGCTTGAATGGATGGACTTAGTCTAATATTATCTGGTTGTAAGTTCCACAGTCGAACGGAAGATGGAATGAAGGAATTGTAATACTGTGAGGTTCGTGTACGGATAACGGGAAGAGCAGAAGCATTGCGTGTGTTATAATCGTGTATATTTGCAAATGCTTGCGGTACTAAGTTGCTTATATAGTGTGGCGTCAGTTTTTTTGTCATTTTGTAAAATTGAACAAGTTTATGTTTTTCTCTTCGATCTTTAAGTTTTTCCCAGTCTGTTTCCTTATAAAGGTTATTAAGTGAAACCAGTCTAGTGCCTCCAGTAACTATTCTGGAAGCTTCTAGTTGAACATTTTCAATTTTTTTATTAAGTGAAATACTCATGTTATCCCATATTACATCAGCGTATTCTAATAGGGGTCTGATAAATGTAAAATATATTTTTTCAAGATTTTTCGGTCTAATATAAATTTAAATTTTCTTAGGATACTGATCCTCTTGTAAGCTTTTTTTGTTATCATGTCAATGTGTTTTTCCCAAGTCCCGTTGTCTGAAATAACTAGTCCAAGATGTTTGTGTTCTGAAACAGTAGAAATGTCATTGCTGTCCATGTAGAGAGGGGGATGGTCCGGTTTATCGATTTTTCTAGAAATAGTCATGGTTTCCGTTTTTTGAGCATTGAATGTAACCAACCATTTTGTTGCCCAGTCATGAATTTTTGTCAAGTCGTTATTTAGAGAGTCTGCCGTTTCATTTGGGTCATCTACAATTAGGTATAAACTAGTGTCGTCAGCAAACAGTTTTATTGTCGATTGTATATCTGTCACAATGTCGTTTATAAAAATTATAAATAGGAGAGGACCCAATATTGAACCCTGGGGGACCCCAGCTTTAATATTACGCCATTGGGAATTGGAATTATTTATTACAACTCTCTGTTTTCTATTCGATAAGTAATTTTTTATCCACGATAGTAAAGGACCTTGTATTCCTATCGATTCAATTTTTTTTAGTAATCCAATATGCCAAACTCTGTCGAAAGCTTTGCTAATATCGCAAAATACTACCCTTATTTCTTTCCCTTCATCTAAAGCCTTCCCAAATTCATTGGTTATAAATAACAGCTGATTAATAGCTGAATCACCCCTAGTAAAACCAGACTGGTGTGGAGTGATGATGCAATTTGCCAGTAAGTAATTGTGGATGTATTTATAAACACATCTTTCCATTATCTTTCCTACAATACTAATAAGTGATATTGGTCTATAATTTTTTACATTACAAGGGGAGTCCTTTTTGAATACCGGTGTTACATTTGCAAATTTCCACTCAGTGGGAAATATACTGGTGGATAATGAAAGATTATAAAGTTTACATAGAGGATACTTTAAAATAGATGAAGCTTCTTTAAGAAGTCTGGGGTTGAGCATGTCAGGACCTGTTGCTTTTGAAGTATCTAATGTTTTTATTATGTCATCAACGTCAGTCTCAGTAATTATTATCTGTCTAAGTTTTTCTTATAAGGGGTCATCAAGATCAGGAGGAATGAGATAATCATCGTTTATGTTTGATTGATCATAAAAGAAGTCGTTGAATATTTCAGATTTTTTCGCATCGTCATCAGTTATGTCATCATTGGTCTGAATTGGGGGGATGGAACGGTTATTTGACTCACCAAGTACCGTATTTACTGGTGTATAATGCGCGGGATTTTACCCAGATTATTTATTTTGTAGGAGGGATGCGCATTATAGACAAGAACAATGTGTTTCACTCTTTTTCAGACCGAAAAATTACATGTCGGAAAATTGTAGGAAAACGACATATTAAAACTTAAAAGAATTAATATTTTTCAATATTATTCAAGTTTAAAGAATATAAATAGTTCGAATATTCACTCAGAAGAAGAGACAAGCTCAAAGCTATCAAAAATATATACGATTGACATTTAATTCTTACATTTCCGACCACGATTTTTTTCAAAAGTCCACGCGCATTATAGACACGAACAAGTTTTTTTCTGGAGATTTTCAAGGCCAAGAGGGGGTGCGCATTATGCACCAATGCGCATTATAGTACCCTAAATACGGTAGGCTTTTTACAAGATTCCACCAGTTTTTACTTCCTGTGGTTTCAGTATGAATTTTTTCAGAAATACTTGAATAATATTTGGTTTTAGCATTTAGAATTAATTTATTACAGATGTTTCTAGCTTTACGAAATTTTAACCAATGTCCTTCTAGGTTCGTCTTTTTGGCTCGTTTATGAATTCTGTTTTTGCGTCTAATTTGTTTTTTTATGGCAGTTGTTAACCAGGGTGGGTTATCTTTCCTGATAGAAATAATTCTATTAGGAATTGTGTCGTTGGCTATGTCAGTAATTGTTTGTCTTATACTACATGTAATGAAGTCGATATCATGATCAGTAAACATGGAGTCCCAGTCTATAGTTGAAAGTTTTTGTCTATAGGAGTTATAATCACCTCTATCGTATAGGAAAATTTTTCGTCTAATAATAGTAGAACGTTCAATATAATGATTAATAAATCCTATAATAGGTAAATGGTAACGTGTTTGGTTTAACAATGGGGCTGCGACCTCTGAGAATACAATATTACGGTGGTCATTAACTATTAACAGGTCCAACGTAGATGAGCTATGCTCAGTAATATAAGTCGGTTCGTCAATAAGCTGGTAAAAAGTGTATTGAGTTAAGAGTGATCTTATCTTATTATTATTATTATTATTATTTAATTGGTTATTGTTAAAATCTCCAACAATGATTATATCATGATTACTATTTAATGCAAGATCAATTGATTGTTCAATATCCAGCCACGATTGTGACCCACTGTCGGGAGGAATATAAAAGGTTCCATATAAATACTTTTTGTTTTTAAATTTAATTTCTATCCAAAGACATTCCAAATTATCAATTCGTAAGTCAGGTCTGACAATACAATTAATGTGTTCCTTAACATAGACAATAACTCCACCTCCAGTCTTATTTTGTCTGTCTCGTCGGAATGGGGGGAATTTATAGCCCGGAAGTTTTAACGTTTCGTCATTAACGATTGGCTTTAGCCAACTCTCAGTAAAGGACAAGATGTCATAACTAGAATATTCGGCTGTAATTATATCTAATTTTGGAACAATGCTTTGTACGTTTAAATGAAGAAATGAGACATTATTTTTGAAATCACTGCAGTCGGATGACAGATCGCTCACACTGCTAAAACTACGAGATGATTCCGATAGGGAAGGACCTGGATTTTGTTCGACGCCCGATATAATCAAGAGAATGCACAAAACTATACAAAAGTAAGCAAGGTTATTAAAGCATATCGACGTCTGATTCTGCTTTAATTTATTTTGTGTGTAGTTGTTCTTAAAAGGGGAGTTGCTTTCGTTAAGAAGAGGAACGAAAAACAAGAAAATAGCTATCGGCAATACCCGTAAACCGTGAATGGCAAAAAGATTAATACACAATACATCTAAATAACTAAGTCTCTTTCGCTTTATATGAGTACATGAAGCAGTATAATGTTGACCGATGCTTCATCTGTATTGAGTTACATCAATATTCATATTAAGTAATACCTGTGTTTCTCAAAAATTCAAGATAGGAAGTCTCGGTCATTTTATTTGATACGAAGTATCTGAGTTTGAGCAATAATCATAATTTATAATGGTTTTTTCCATCTATTATTCTACAAAGTCATCTCATTTGGCAAGAATTTATTTTTGACATATATCACAATTTTTCAACACATCTGTGGTGTAATGGTTAGCAGGGTCACCTCAAGTGAGGTAAGATTGTAGGTTTTTTTTGGCCTGCCTTAAAGGGAAATAACTCCTAATAGAAACACATAATGTTAAAATCAAGTAGGAAATGTTGAAATGGGCTATTATATAAGAAAGTAACAGGCATTCCTATATTATACAGTGACCATACTATAGTTAGATATTGATTAAAGAAATTAATATTTAGCTACATGTATATTGTTGGCAAATCATTTTCACTGTATTGTGATTTGAAGACCTGTGACACACATTAAGTTTCTTACTAGTAGAAAAAAGTGTAGTTAAAATAATATGAAAGGCAAATATCGTGGAATTTTTGGATTAAATATTTTCACTTAATATGTCACTTAATTTTAACTAAAATCAACTGCATAACATTAAAAATCCACTCAAAAGCAGATTTTAAGAGCAAATCGCAAAATATTTGATAGCAGATCATTCTCTTTTCCAATACAGTAATGCAAATGATATGCACGTGTCACAAGATTTGAAATCTTTCGGGGAGATTATCGCTCATGCGCAATGTTCAGTTGATGAACAAAAAATTATATAGATTGCGTGTGTACCACAAAAGAATAATTGCAAAAAAAAAAAAAATTGGTTCACACGACATGAAACAGACAGATTCCTCAATAATCATTGTCAGGAATGTGTGCATGCTTACCTCAGCATCCATGATCGTTTATCTTTTCTTCACAAGGTCATGAACGGCAATCATCGGACCAAAACTTTTCTTCATGAGGTCATGATCGGCAATCATCGGAACAGAATAACCGAAAGTTAATCAGTTTCCACAACAATGGTGAGGATGATAAACATGCACACGGATTTGCAGATTTCTAGTTGTTGGGAACATATTTCGACTTGAAACATGCATGAATAGCTTAGTAGAGGTACCGCCGTATTCCAAATTGAATTTTCAGGGAAAAATTTTCTTCACCCAAAACTGGTGTAATATTACTTTAATTAAAGGAACTGTTGAGATTGTAAACATGGACTCATGGACATAAAACTTTCGAGTATGAGATTGGTACTCATACTCCAAAATCATCCAATCAGAATGCTGTATTTATTGGATATGATGTTCTGATTGGATGTTTAGCGAATATGAGCACAAAACTCGTACTCGAAAGTTTTAATGACTGCAAAGGTCTGAATATCACGATACTATACAGAAATAGAGTTTGAAAATGTATCAATGTAAAACAATCTATCCGTACACAAAATATACATATTATATACTGCTACAAGCATGCTACAATATTTAACAGAAAACAACATTACTACATGTACATACGTGTAACTAAAAAAATATCACAAGTTTATCACACAACCATGACAACAATTCTATACCAAAGATCAGTGTCATCTACATGATGGTCACTGCTTACATATAGCTTAATAACTTAATATCTAAGTTTGAGATCTTCATCAAATTGTGACCTGTACTATAACATTGGAGTAAAAAGTCATAAAAAAAAAATTAAACATTTAAGAAAAATTATTTTAGAAATTTAAAATCTATTCTTTATTTTTATATATAGCACAGAATACTGGTAAAACGATAGATATATTTTGCTTATTACTTTTTCATCAAACTTGAACTGATCTACATTGTACTATTATAGCTTACCAAACATACACTCCCTATTGTAAACTATCTTTTTTGTTTGGATTAAGTATTAATTCCACTGGGTCGTCTTCGTCATGGATAGGGTTTGTCAATGACATTGTGACAGGTTGGTGGTTTTCTCCAAGTACATTTTGTACACTAGTGTCATCCACAGATAAAAATGACTATACCAGTAACTGAAATGTTGTTGAAAATACAAAAACTTTGAATCACATATTAGCCGGAGTGCATGTGACAATCACAGGCTTATTCAGTGGTTTATTGTTTACTAGCAATGGTCACAATAAGAAATTAAGACAAAATAACATAAGCTTTCAGCTTGTTTCCGAATCCACATTCTGTAATCATTGTTCCATATATTATTTATGATTTTTTTTCTCTCAAATAGATATTATTTAAAACTAAATTATGACATTACTAATGGAGTAATTAAGCTTTAGAAGGCCACATCATTTCACAAACTGAATAAAGTCTGAAGGAATAGAAACAGATCCACTGCGTCTACTGATTATTCAAAGCAAAAAAGGGTTCTAGAACAGGGAATCTGAAAAAAGACCCCAACAATTTATATCCCAAAATGCTCATTATTTTTTGTTTCAAAGTTGTTACTTTGAGCAAATTTAGGTTAAAAAAAAAAAGCTAATTTTCTGTTTTATAACATTATTGCATTGTAAAAGCTAAAAACTCATCCTGATCTTTGGTTTATAAATATCATAACTTATCATTTATATTTATTATAAAGCCAAAATATAATGCCACCAGTTGCACATATGCCACACAATCCACCAATATATGGCGACACCATCTTTATATTCTCCCACAATAATGTCAAACGTAAATTTGAAATTTCTTTCTGTAATTTTATAAAAGATGATCGTCTCTGAACCTGCTGATAGTAGCTGTGAGTATAAGGACATTTAGTACTTGGAAAGTATAGAGAGTCCATGCCAAGTAAGGTGAACCGATTTAACAAAACTGTAAGACTTATATCAGCCGCTGTAAACATTGGACCAAATAACCAAAGGTTATCTGCAAAATCTTTATTTGCTGAAAAAGACAAAAAAATAAAATTATCATTACTGTTAACATTTGTGTTTATTTATACTATAACTAATTGACAAGTTTCATTATCAAAAATATGTCACGAATGACCAAATAATGCAGTAACTCATGAATGTGTGCAGCGCATGAGTGAGTTACAACGGTATTTGGTCATGAGTGACATATTTTTGATAATGAAACTCGTCAATTAGTTATAGTATTTATTATATACAATGTAGATAAAAAATGTTTCTAATCGAATTTAATATAAAATGAGTTTAATTGCACTATATTACGTGTGTAGCGTAGAATTACAGAATATTGCGAGTTAAATAAAACCTGTGAAGTTATCGTTTTTAATTTCATTCTTACTATATTTCGCGCCATTTCGTTGTCAGAAAAGTAGTTCCGACAACGAAATGTGAAATTATCGTTTTTATTTAACTCGGAAATTTCTGTAATTCACAGCTATCTATATAATAAATTATGATAATGCTTTATTGTTATCTATGCACACTTTAACAGCTTGAATTGTGACAAATACAAAAATTACGGCAAGAATGAAGAATATAGAAGATTCTTTAAAGGGAGAATAGACATAATTTATCCTACCAACATTGCAAAAGAAAAATATACTAGACCCTACATTTAATGGTTCATACAGTTTTTGCATTTAATGAAATCATACATGCATATTGATGATGTAAACAAGCTTACAAAACAATAAATCATGTGTATATGGAGCCTTGCACTCATCTAAGTGGAAATGTGTATTTGATTTGCCTTTTTCAACCAGTGGATGTCCCTATCAGAGTGTATTATCCAGTAGTGGTAGTCTTATATTTATACTCTGGGGTACAGGGACTTCACATGTATGTCATAATTACAAATATAAAAAAAAAAACGAATTGGGTAAACAGTTGGAATAATCTGATTAAAATTTACCGTGGTAGAACAAACATTATACACCCCCACACTATCGGACAGAACAAGATTGGATGTCATATCCAGATGAACTTCCGTATATGAATACTTATTAAAAATTCAACCAATCAGAGAACTAACGTTTGCAATGCATTATTACAAAAAAGCTTGAAAGACGTTGTTAAGATTGTGCCAGCTGTATTTTCATAGCACGATTATGAGTTCATCTGGACAAAACCTCTAATCAAGTTCTCTCAGACATAAGGGATAGTGTAGCGTATTACATCAGCTGATATTGAATAGATTGCAATTTAAAAGATTATATTTACATTCTTTGATAAGTTTAAGCTGTGTTTCTACTTTGTTCATGACAGATTTGAGGTCTTCTAAATGTCGTTGAACTTGTACTGCATCAGTAATTACATCAAACTTCTGAGCTGCTGTCTGACTTTTTGCCAGGTAGGCATCTCGTAAAGCTGGGTGTTTGGTTGCTAAATCTGTTAAAACACTTAATCTTTTGGCAAAATTTTCTGAAATGATAATATGAAAAACAAAAATTACCACAATGTCAAAACATAAAATAAATATAATATATATTTTCCGACAATACAATTACTAGTACATTGTGTTTATCCAGTAATGTTAAAAAGTTGAAAACAAATGACAAATTTTTACAAAAAATGGGAAAAACATGTGTTGTACTATTCCAATAGATTTAAAAGGTGTCCTCCACTACCATGTCTGTGTTATACTGTTACCTCTTCTTACTGTTCACTCAACTGAATCAGGTACCAGGAGACAATTATTTGCATACAAGACAAATATGGCAAACAATTATTGATATATCTTTATTGTAGGATTACAGCCAACTGTTTTTATCTAAAGTTTTATGAATGTAAAAGTAAAGTTTTATATATTTCATGTCACGCATGGTTTTAGTTCTGTATTATAAACAATGCAGTGTGGGAAACCATTTTTTAAAGTTGCTCGCAAATCTGACTAGTAACTATTGAAATCTACTTGCCATTTTAATTAAATTTCACTAGCCAACTATGGCAAGAAATCTCTCATTTGAACTCGCCATATTTTTCCATTTTTCATTCCTAATCATTTTACACTTGCTATTGGCGAGAGTGGTTTCCCACATGGCAATGCTATGCATTGATGGCTTTACCTCTCATACTTCTTTGTGTAGCCCCAGGAATTTGACACCCTGACTCAGATAAATGGGGATGATAAATAATTCCATAAGTTATAATGTCCATTTCAATGGCATCCAATTCATTGTGTAAAGCTGCTACTTTCTGTCCCAATTCTGATTCTTCACCTGGCACTAATAATGGTCCTTCTAAATAACAAAGTTATGAAAGAGTGCATGATAATATGATCACTGAGCTTGATAAGTACAGTACAAATAAAGTGTTTTTGTTAGAAAACACTGTGGTCTGACATCAGTGAATCATTACATGATTGCAGATATTTCTTAAGACATTACACTTACATTTACAATCCTGTCATCAGTGGATTTCTATACAACATACAGGATGTAATTTGCTGGTGTTTCACCCACATTTACAGTGGTACACTGTGACAATACTGTGGTCTGACATCAGTGTAACACTGTGATTGCTGGTGTTTTTCAGACATGATACCTACATTTATGACCCTATCAGTATATTTCTATACAACATACAGGATGTAATTTACAGGTGTTTCAGCCACATTTAGAGTGGTACACTGTGACAATACTGTGGTCTGACATCAGTGTAACACTGTGATTGCTGGAGTTTTTCAGACATGATACCTACATTTACAACCCTATCAGTATATTTCTATACAACATACAGGATGTAATTTGCTGGTGTTTCACCCACATTTACAATGGTACACTGTGACAATACTGAAAAATCACCAGCCAGGGTGATATTAAACAGAAACACCTGGTTAGTACAATGTACGTATACTGTACCTAGTAAATTTTCTCACTTATGGCATGTTTAAAGAACAATGGTGTGTCCTTTTTTTCATTGGTGCAATCAGGAAACATAAATGTCTCATTTTATAATGTTCATTTGGTTCACTAAATTATACATCAAAATGACAGACATCCATCAATTTTTGTCATAAACAGAAAGAAGATGATAAAATAGCATTCCTTTTCCCCCTAGTATATAATTAAGGGAGGTTAAATTATTCTCTGCTGTCTATCTTAGGACCTCTAAGACTATGTTGTCTTCATAACTTAACTTTATGAAGGGAGATAACTGTTAAATATGAAATCAATTTTATATAATTAATACGTTTTTGTGTTTGTCCCAAACCATGACCTGGATTTCTGTCATATGTTGCAGTGATTGGGATTAAAAAAAATTCAATGGGACTATGGCCCCCTTTCCTTCCTTGTCAATGGGACATTTTTGATATGAATGGGCCATAATGACAGAACTATGCGCCAAAATCCAGTGTGAAAAATAATGTAGAATAAAAACATTTAANAAAAATACATGGGTGGAGAAGATGATAAAATAGCATTCCTTTTCCCCCTAGTATATAATTAAGGGAGGTTAAATTATTCTCTGCTGTCTACCTTAGGACCTCTAAGACTATGTTGTCTTCATAACTTAACTTTATGAAGGGAGATAACTGATAAATATGAAATCAATTTTATACAATTAATACGTTTTTGTGTTTGTCCCAAACCATGACCTGGATTTCTGTCATATGTTGTGGCTTTTTTTGTGTTCAGTGAGTTTTGCTAATATGAGAGATATTGGTGGAATTGATGACCATCACTATTTTAACTTTTTTTTTTCGTAAAACTTCACTAGCTTTGTAAGTTACAAAAAAGGGTCCACTCGCCTCGAAGCCGCAAGTGATAAAGTTTCCCAGTTGCTTTCCCAAAACTGGCCGCTATGATATAGCTGAAATATTGCTGAAAGTGGCATTAAACACAATCAATCAATCAATCAATCAATCAATCAATCATAAAACTTCTAGATCTACATGTATAAATAAAAACTAAACTAAAAAAAGACAGACATTTAGCAATCTTAAAAAAAAATTGTTAAATATAAATGAAGGTGGTACATATTTGTTCTGAAATGTTAGACAATAATACACAAGAAACACACATTTTTTTTTGTACAGAATTTTACATGAATAAGTACAATTCACATATAATAAAAACTGAAATATAGTATGTAGTAAGTTAGATTAAATTTTTACACTGCAAGCACCGATCTCAAATATATCAGTATTATTAATTTGATGGGAATCAATGTCTTTGGGTGTTTAATGCCACTTTCAACAATATCTTAGTTATATTATTGCAATCAGTTTTATTGGCAGAGGAAACCAGATTATATGGAGAAAACATTGCACCATACCATTACTGCCAGGACAGTCCTCGAGACAATTTTGATACTGGTTAGTGGTATTTGCATATTAATGAACCTAAAAAATCTGTAAATGTGTACTAATGTCAACAGACGTTTATTACCTTATTATTAATTATGCTGTTCCTAATTTGTTCAAATAATAATTTAATTTCACTGCATCAGTAGTGTAACGGTTAGCGTTCTCGCCTTGAGTGCTGTAGATCGTGAGTTCGAGCCCCTGTCGGGTCAAACCAAAGACTATGAAATTAGTATTTATTGCTTCTCCGCTCAGAGCACAGCACTACATCTAAGGAGTTCTTACTGGTTGGCACTCTGATTGGATTATCATGTCTACCTGCAGGCTGTTGTTTCAGTGGCTTATGGGTTTATGGTGTTTATCTCCATTTTCATCAATATTTCAGTTATATGATCGCGGTCAGTTTTATTGGTGGTGGAAACCGAAGTACCCGGAGAAAACCACCAACCTGTCACAAGTTACTGACAAACTTTATCACATAATGCTGTATCGATTTCACCTCGCCATGAATGGGGTTCGAACTCACAACTTTAGTGGTGATAGGCATGGATTACACGGGTAGTTGTAAATCTAACTAACATACGATCACGACCACGACAACCCCTGTTGTTTCAGTGAGCTAGCACTATAAATTCCAACTCAGATTGTTTGTCTAGTACAAAGCAGACATCATCGTCATCATCAGAATCTCCTCAAAATATACATGTAACTTGTTCTCACCATGATATACATGTAGCTGAAGAATTGTTCAATTGGTACTCACTATAATATATTTTCCAAGTACTACATTGTATAAAAAGAAATAACTCTTACCAGAAGGATATATTCGGTCTATATATCTGATTATTTTATCTGGTTCTGTTATTATATTTTCTCCATCTTGTAAGACAGGAACATGAACACCCTCTGGGTTCAGTTTTACATACCATGGTTCATTGTGTTGACCAGAAAACAGACTGACTAGTTTAGGCCTAAATGTCACCTCTTTTTCATAAAGAGCAAGAAGAACCTGGAAGTAAATATTTTACATATTCCTGGTGATTAACAAGTAAATGACCCTTGGCCTTCCCCTCCCCCTTTTTAATAAATAAAATTTTGAAGCTTAATGACAATTTGACACAACAAACATGAACAATTCATGAAAAGTTGAATGCTTTAAATTTTAAGTCGGCTCTAAGTCTAAATGAAGAGGACTGGAACCATTTCAAGTATATTAATTCATGTTAATTTGCACACACCTACATTTTGTATGGCTATATAAGTTACTGTGATAAGCATCAGTATAATATATTTATTACGTGACGAGAAACCAAATATGTAAGAATATGAAAAGGGGTCTATAGAAGCCATTGGAGCTTATTTTTCTAATCAAAGACAAAGGTACTTGCACAAAGTCTTGTAGTGGCAATTGCAACATTGCTTTATTATCCAGAATCACTTAAAACTTTCTGTCCCCACACACGGAGAGTCTTCACCAGTACTCAAATTTCAAAAAGGTTTTCCGCCTAATAAATATAGATCATACGTCACTTTCAACAATATTTCAGCTATATCGTGTCAGTCAGTTTTATTGATGGAGGAAACCAGAGTACCCTAAGAAAACCACCAACCTGTCGCAAGTCACTGACAAACTTTATCACATAATGTTGTATAGTCCGAGATTCCTCTTCCGTCCGACGGCTTTTTTAGGACTTGCTGGAGCCGTGGGACGTCAGAGAGCTCTCCATAAGAAAAACAGCGGATTTGCTAGTCCGGCACATTTCCACATTTTGTGGCTATCAGATTTTATTTTCTATCCAAAACCCTAATATAAATCGCTTCACCAATCATTTTTATATTCATTCATAACCATCTTACCCTCAGAAAGTGGTGTTACACTCCATTACAGCACAATTTCCCCTTAGACCCTATGATTTGGTCATTTTGAACACTGCCATTTTGGAATATGTGTCACGTGACTTCGAGAAAACTACAATTACCACAATGTATCATATGATCTGACCTTGTCCAAAATAGGGGGAATGTAACACATGCTCTTTCCGAAGCCCGTGGATAACACTGCCAAATGAATCTTTTCTATCCAACATATTTTGTATTTCTTCTGCTCTGATTTGAGCTGTAGATGAAACTGTTTGTCCTGCAGAATATGCTTTATATCGTCTAGTATGTTGTTTATATATGCAAATATTTGGCACGCTGCATTTAGTAGCTCCCATCATGCAATGCGTTGCTGTCATCTTTCAGTTAGTATCGCAAGATCACGTTCCAAAATGGCAGTGAAATGACCAAATCGAATACATGTCAAAACGCCCCACTTTTTTCCAAAACGCCACCATTTTTTTTCCCCAAAATGCAATCATATTAATTAAATTTATAATTTTAATAAATAGATTAATAAAAATATAATAAAACAAAAACGAATTAAAAAGTTTTTTTTTACCAAAACGCCCCCAATATTTTTGTGTATCAAATGTTTATAAATGTCTTTCCACGATCCGTTTTGTTCGAATATTTTGTTTTCGTTATTTATTAAAATTATAAATTCAATTAATGATGATTGCATTTAATTAAATTTTTGTTTCATTAATTTTTTACGATAATCAAAAGCCTTTATAATTGCCGGTGGTCTTTGATGTGCTTAATTACTGGTCATAAAGTAAAAAAAACACAAGCCAAGGTATTGAGAAAAAAAAGTACAAAGCCAACAAAAGAATTTTGAGAAATTTAAGCTTTGATAACAATAGCTTGGTCAAGCCTTAATCAAGGTTATATATAGGACATGATTCTGGCATGACAACATTATCCATTTATTATGGAAAGTGAATGTTGCATAAATTGTCATCAGGTAGTTAGACCACGACAGGAGCCAGTCCAGTGCGATGGGTGTGATAAGTGGCAACATCGTACATGCAATACGGGCATCACATAATTACATACAGAATTATCATACCGTTATACTACGTTATTATTACATACAGAATTATCATACCGTTATACTACGTTATACATGTAATTACATACAGAATTATCATACCGTTATAATTACATACAAAATTATTATACCGTTATACTACGTTATAATTAGGTACATTTTTATTAGGTCTCCATCCATAAATACCTCAAAGGTCAAGCGAAAACCGTACACAAAAAAATAAACCGATTTGTTTACATTTGTGCCGAAAAATGCATTGGAAGCCTTCTCTATTATATAAAAGTGACACTATTTTTTTAATATCATCCTTTGAGTAGAAAAAATTATTACATATGCCATTTTTTTCAACAACAAAAACAATGGGGGTGTTTTGGTAGTGGGGCGTTTTGACCTGTTACCGACCAAATCATAGGGTCTAAGGGGAAATCGTGCTGTAATGGAGTGTAACACCACTTTCTGATGGTAAGATGATTATGAATGAATAGAAAAATGATTGGTGAAGCGATTTATATTAGGGTTTTGGATAGAAAATAAAATCTGATAGCCACAAAATGTGGAAATGTGCTGGTACTGAGCAGGGACGTAGCAGCCGGCACGGCATCTTCCGTACCAATAATTTTGATTGGTACGGCATGCCGTGCCTAAAAAAAATTAGAAAAAAAAAAGTTATAGTTAATACACGAAATACGAGAAAATAGATAAATGTATTCCATGACAAATTGGAAAACCCTCCTAAGAAGAAAAAAAATATGGTAATGTTATGACCTTCAGATAGTCTAAAATAAAGTCTTGGAAATGCCCCCAGATAGCACAGAATTGCACCCTGTTTAAAAAAAATCCCCCCCTAGCAAGGCGTCCATTCCGTCGCGGGTGCATAAAAAGCCGTCGGACGGCAGAGGAATCTCGGACTAAATTATGTATCGCCTGAGAGTGATTCGAACTCACAACGTAAGTGGTGATAGGTACTGATTGCATAGGTAGTTGTAAATCCAACTACCATACGATCACGACCATGACGGCCCCTACAGTACAAAAAGGGGGATGGTCTGTTCTTCAAGTAACTATCACTATGAGAAACATTCTGTCATTCTGCAATTTCTGGCCTTTTATCATCATATAAATTAAGCTTTACGCATATAACATGTGTACGCCTTCTGAATATCTAACCTTCTGTGACGAAAACGATGTAGGGAAATAAAACAATGTAAATTTCTTCTTTAATCCAATTTGTGTCATTGTGCAGACCTTCAGATAAATAAGATGAACTCTTCTGTATTAAAAATAGATAAGTGAGTAAATCTGTGTCATGGTCTATAAAACGTTTTAAAAAATCTGATATTTTCATTTTATTTCAAAGCTTCTAACTGATTTAAAAAATCAACAAAATTGAAAATCGGGACTGGGTGGCATACCCAATATCCAACTTTGATCGCCCATAAAATGGAAAAGTGTTCTAGAAATGGCAATGAAATAGCTCCTTCTTTAATAAAACAAGGCGCAGAGGCGAAACTCTTCAGATCAACATTTTATGGAAAGCCCTGTATTATAAAGGAACGATTTTTGAAGTCTTATCGCCATCCATCTTTGGACAAATCTCTGACAACCCAACGAATAAAATCAGAAGTTCGGGCACTCCTACGATGTAGAATGAATGGTAATTTTATCATGAAAAAACATTTATGAGCTTTAAATAAATCGTAAACATCAAAGATGGCAAGATTATCTCCCCTTCCTGTACTTTATTACGATTAGCCTCAGGTTTTCAAGTTCAAAAGTTTTATTTAAAGTCGATACAAATAGCACAACCAGACACGGAAGTAAAAGATAAACTAGTCGTACAAAATATAACGTCCTTTCTATGTTATATATGTACACTGAAAAGAATATGTGGCTAAGTGTTTGTTTGTCCTTCTCTTCAATGACAATGTCTATAACTGTCTTTGTCCATAAACTCTAACAGTTTATTCAAAGTAAACCATACATTGGCGTGTATCATTACAATACAGTATAATTATAATACATTACATAAATATGAATAAGTAAAAGAAATGATATGAAGTATATTAAATTATTCACAGGAACCCGACGTCTAGGTTCAACGGAAAGAACCATGTTCTTCCGATCGATAGTGATACCCTCCCACCGAACCCAAAAGCTGAATTATTAATCTTTTTGTCTGAAACCACTTGGCCAGTTGGAATAGAGCATATCGGAATGTTCATTAGATGGTCATCTCACCAAGAAAAGATTTTAACAGACTAACAGTATATATGTACATGTATAATAATAGGACTTTTTAAAATATTGCTAGACTTCTGTTTTAAAATTTTGACAAAAATCTCAATACATGTAAGACTGAATCATAAAAACTATATATATATTAAAATAATATTAATTGGTCTGATTGTGATAATATATAAACTATTTATTACTGAAATTTACAGTTGCTAAATAATGTTATTATAAAAAAAAAACTAAGGTTCTCCTCCCTCAGGCATACAATGTAGGTGACCTGTTTAGGCCCTTTGGTTTTATTGCTCCCAAAACTTTAAATAATTTTGCTTTCCAATCTTTAGATTTTGAGTGTACAAATGTACCTGATGAAGGTTATTCCAGAAACTCGTCGTGCACACTAAATTTGACATCTGTGTTTTAAATAGAACAAGCATTATCTTAAAATCTGAAAATCTGTGAAATGTATATAACATCTTTTCAGCGTAAGCTTCGTATAGAAAAGACATGACATACATGTAGTAAAGACCATGCATCATATGTTTGCTTCCAGAGTACATTTTTGTACATGTTCGATTCGAATATAGAATCAATTTGTCAAAATACCAGAATACTTCAGAATTCTCAAAAAAAAATTTGCTAAATAAATTATGCCAAGCTTCAGTATTTTTATTACTTTTTATGAGCAGAAGTAATTTTGATATTTTTTGCATATATTAATCAAAATGCCAGATAAACTTCTGGTTTCCTGATACGATGAAGATTTTTTCCCCCATAATAATCAACTCTAGATCTTTTTCTGTTTTTTTAACCACATTTCCACTGTTAACAGCAATCTATCGCTTGCCTATTAAGTTTACTGGCACTTTGCAATTAAAATTGTTTTTCATTATTGTGGTTGCAACTCAGAAATTATGACTAGAATTTTGAGAATTGGACACTATCATAGCAACTATTATTATATGGAAAAATTAGGCTATTATTTCTTATTTCAGGTATTTCAACACCTACAGTTTACTTTACAAACATGGAAAATTCTACTATTTACATGGAAGAGATTACAGACTCACAAACTGTACGAGAGTATATCCAGCATGTTCAAGCTACTGAAGACAGTGATTCGGTGAATAGCATTCTGAAACCTCTGGGAGAGACAATCGGAGCAGTTTTAGGAAAAATGCATATGAATAATATTGTGCATGGTGACTTGACAACATCTAATATGCTTTTAAGAGGTTTACCTGCTGATCTTGATTTGTTTATAATAGACTTTGGACTCAGCCATTTTGAAAATTTTGCTGAGGAGAAAGGAGTCGATTTGTATGTTTTAGAAAGAGCTATTTTAAGCACTCATCCCAATACAGAAGATTTATTTCAAACTATAATAGATAATTATATGAAATATAACAAAAAAGGAGCACCTGAAGTAATAGCAAAATTAGATGAAGTTCGACTTCGTGGAAGAAAAAGGACAATGGTTGGTTAAATAAAAAATAAGCAATAGAAACACAATTTTTCGTACTTCATTAAAAATAAAATGCCTGTTGAAGTAATTGTTTTCAGCTGAAATATAGATGTAGATTAGAGTTAGTTCGACTTTGTGGAAGAAAAAGAACAATGGTTGGTTGGATAACACTTAAAACAAGACAATGTCGTAACGACAGCATGCCCCACCCAAAATATTTTAAACTGAGCAGTTTTTTTTGTGTCTTTTAGTTAACAGTTTATTTACATTATAACACTGTCGATCTGTAAGAAACAATTATCTAGCTCCAAAACTATACCATAATTTCCCTAATTTGTCAGCAAATATTTACTCTGTCCAAACGAAACTATGCCTTGCCAAGTAATATGGCCGACTACACATCATACTAAATATGAAAGATATTGGACCAACGACCTCAGAGGAGTTGCATTCACAAAGTATGACGATATTGAAAATGTATTACATTAAAGTTCCATATCTCCTACAAAAATGGCAAGAAATTATGATCAACTACTCATCATGACCAGTCATACTACCAAATATTAAAGCCATGGTACCAGCAACTTAAGAGGAATTACCGGTACATTCACAAAGTATAACTTTATTGAAAATACATGAAAACCTTGAAGTCCCATATATAATTCTTCCAAAAATAATCCCAAAAAAATGATATACTAATAAGAACAACTACACATCATGACCAATTATTCTACCAAATGTGAAAGTTATCTGACCAACGACCTTAGAGGAGTTGCATTCACAAAGTATAACTTTATTGAAAATGTATGAAAACGTTTGAAGTCCCATAACTCCTGCAAACATTGTCGAAACAAAATGTCATGATAATATGAACAACTACACATCATGACCAATTATTCTACCTAATATGAAAGTTATCAGACTTCAGGAGCTGTTTTCACAAAGTATAACTATATTAAAAATGCATGGAAACGGTAAAGTCCCATAACTCTCACTAATATTGACAAATCAAAATGGCGGGGTAATATGATCAATTACACACCATGACCAATCATCCTACCAAATATGAAAGCTATCGGACCAACGACCTCAGAGGAAACAGACAAACCAAAAAATTATATGCCCCCATACTATCTATCGTATGTGGGGTATAAAAAACAATTTACTGGTACAAATAATTTTTCGGGAATATTCTTTAAAAAGGTACTAGGTAATCCTTTTAAGCTCGGATATATGATTAGGGTTATAGGTGTTCAACATGACTTTCAACAATTTTTCAATTCTATTGTGACATTCCTTTTCATTGTTGGAGTATCCAGAGAAAACGACTGACTTGCCACAAATCACTGACAAAACTAAGTTGTTTCGAGTAACGTAGACCTTGCTACAGACAGGCTTAATCTAATGTTCAGCTTGAGTGGAAAGTGAATATGCACCGATTTTATAGTACGTAGACTTCTGTGGTTGTTAATCTAACTACCATACGGTTGCAGCCACGACATCCTTTACCCAAATATTAATTATACAGAGGGGGACAAGTGAGCTATTCTAGTATGTTTTCATTCGCTGTTGTCTACAGTTTGTAAACTTCATATTTCTGTCTTCTCAAAAAGAAAAAAAATTTGTTTCAATGAAACAAAATTCTCAGAAATCACATGGTGTATTGAAATGTTCCCTGCAATATCCATTACCAAGTTGGTACCGGTATTCTGCTCTCACTTGATCAAAAAGTCGTACGATTTATTGTCATCATTTGGTGTCTGGTTATCTGTCATCCATCCTTTCGGCTGGGTAAGCTATTTCAAAACTTTTCTCCTCTGAAACCACTGGTCCCATTTCAACCCAAGCTTTCCTCAATCACCCTTAGTGTGTCTACTTTTCTAGCTTTTTAGCTGCTTAGTTCCATTTTAATCAAAGGTATGACATACCGGTATGTTACAGGTTTTGCTGAAACATAAGTGTTTTGCTAAAAAGAACATAGAACCCTATATTGAGTGAGTGATTGCTATTTAATGCCAAGTGAGCAATTTTTCAGCTATATTGTGAACAAAAGTCAAGATAACACTCAAAATGTTTTACAGATCTGTTGGCATTAGGGAGATAACTCTTTTTACGTTTTGTTGCAGATCTAAAACAATTCACAGAGTAGCAAAAAGTGGAGACAACTCCATATTTCAGTCAACATTCACATTATTCCATTTTACTAATATTGCTCTAGTTAAATCTGTTTAAACCTATTTTCTCTATCCCTCGGATTTCCATCAAATTCCACATAATCT
>MJUT01015281.1:858690-886742 GCA_002080005.1 Gigantidas platifrons | reverse complement strand
AACACATACATCATAAGGTACCATCAGGAACATATATGTTGAGTTTGGTTCAATTTGGCTCAAAATTATGAGAGAAAATTCAAATGTGAAAATGTTGATTGATGACGGATGGAGGCAAAGTAATGTCATCACTGGCCCAAATTGAAAACTGGTAGCCCAAATATTTCAATAACATTTTTTTTTGTTTTTAGTGTTGTTGACTAATAAAGCATTCAACTAAAGCAGTTTGTTATGTTTTATTCTTCAATTATTCCCTCCCTACACATAACCCTATAAACCCTTCCCTCATCCCCATAATCTTCATTCATCGTCATCACTATCAGTATCATAATCTGCCCCATATATTGGTCGACTCGGTGACATTTGTCTTCACTACTTGGCATTTCCTCCATAGCTAAATTGTGCTCATTCATTTACTTGACTTGGTCCTCCACTTGCTTGGATGCTATAACAGGGTTTCAGCTGAATTTTATTATACAACGGTCAAATGACCTAACTCATATAAATTCATCAGGCCTTTCGTCCTGAACGGCACTTATTCAATTAGTCAATTGTGTCCTAATTTTTCTAAAACTTATAAAGTCATTTAATGCATACTTATTTATAATATTTGGAATTGAAAGCCAGACAGGTTTTCAGAGGTCACCATCTCTTTTCAAAAAAAATTAAACTTCAGTGAAAATAAATAGAAATTAAAATCAAATTCCCCAATGAGGAATGAGTCAAAGACTTAAGAGAAGGCTTCCCTAAATAGTTACAAAAAATCTGCTTTGAAGTAAACATTTTGTAGATTTTTTTTAACATAAATAAAGCAAAGTATTTTATTCAAATTCACAGAGAAATAAAAAAAAATAGTGGATCTTTTCAGCCATTTGTCTTAATCAGGAAAAAGCTTGTAATATTTGTCCATTTCAAAGGTTTCAATATTTCCCAAAAACCTAAATCAAGTCCTCTATCGTATTTTGCACAAAAGACATGTTTAAATTTGGTGCCAAATTGATATCCGATAATCTTTGCTTGTCCGGTCCGCGGCGATTTTCCTTGTTTCCTTTCTGAATACGCCTTTGATTTTGCTATTTGTCTATTGAATTGGGTGACAACATAGGAAGTATGTTGCATGGCAACAACTTCCAAAAACTATAAAACTGGTATTTGCTGCTTCCCAGCTATGGATGCAGCATTAAGGAGTAAGAGCAAATGACAGTTGGCTAGGACTAAGCATAATATGTCAGAATGAAGTGACATGTCTACCCATGGACTGTTGTTTCACTGAGCTAGCACCATAAAAATCCCACTAAGTGTTTTAAGTGTTTTGGTCTGGTACAAAACGGACATCATGATCTCATCAAAATATAACTTGTTCTCACCATGATATAGCTGAAAAATTGCTAATAGGTTATGCAAAAATCATTCACTCACTCATTCAAAATGATATAAAAAAATACAAATATGTCAGACAGTCTAACCAGCTGATAAAAAAAGACATGATGATACCTTTTTAGAATTGGCTCTAACCCAGTTCATAGCAAGATTTGCAGATTCCTTCATGACATCACCAAGCTGTCCGGTTAATATAACCTTCCCTTCTCCATCCATCCTAGTGGCCTCAACGAACATTATTTCTCCTCCCATCACTGTCCAGGCTAGCCCTACAGCTACCCCAGGCTGTACAAGTCTTTGGGAAACTTCACTTTCAAACTGTGGTGGCTGTTAAATATACATCATTATTCTTCATAAGTTAGTGCTAGAATGATATTGAATCAGGAACATTAAAATGTCATGAGTTTCCAAAGATCTCAATGGTTGCTAGCGAACATGTTATTAACAGGGGACTCCAGATGGAGCCCTAAGGTACAGAAATAATACCTAGTTCTTCACTGCTAGGTACTGCTCCTCTAAAACTGCATCTCTGGTTTTCTGAGACAAATTAAATATACAATTAATCCAGTGTGATCGTAAGGACAGGATGCAAAATGATTGCCCACTTATATTAATGAGGACTTAATAAGGTAATGGTACTTGTGTTTTTCACTAACAAATGTAGTTTTCAATACATATGCTTAATTGGGGAGGGGACACAATAAAATACCCAACTAAACCAGGGTGACCCAAAGTACCTATCATCACTAACGCTGCGAGCTCGAATCCCACTCAGGCGAGATGTACATGATACAACATTATGTGATAAAGTTGTGTTCTCTGGGTACTCCGGTTTCCTCCACCAATAAAACTGATCTCACCACGATATAACTGAAATATTGTTGAAAGTGGCATTCAACACCATAACCCGTAGCCCCTAAAAATAAAACCAACCCAAATCCTTTATTTCTGAATATAGGCATTACTCTTATAACTGTTATAAATTAAAATCTAATGTAACAATACCCCAAGAATATCTTCTGTAGCTGTTTCATCAATGACAATGGGCATTTCTGGTGGATGTGCCAAAGTTGTTGCATCCTGGGATAGATTTTCTGGCAGACTATCATTGACCACATTCTTTTTGTCATCAAATTTAACATTTTCTTGTTTTTCGTGCTTTGATTTAGACATTCCTTCAGCCACCTTTACAGCAACAGCTCGACAAATACCACCAATTTTTCTTTCTAAATTTCTCACACCTGCTTCCCGTGTGTACTTTGAAACTGCAATATTGAGAATAAAATAAATGTTGTTAATGCTGATAAGCAAATTTGAATTTCAATTTTTTTATCTCACTTGTTCAGAAAGTCCATGTTAACAATTGTCATAATTTTTCATCTGTTTTTTTTATCGTTCTTAATTACACTTTCATCTAGATCTCCTTAATTGAAACCACTTATTCATTTGAGAGAAATCTTGGCAAAGATCTTCATTGGTGGTCTTCGCATTCATTTTATTTGTATATATTGGAAACCCAAGATAGACACCATTGCAGGAAAAGTTTAGCATAATAAGTACAAATAGGAATATATTTTTGTATATTTAAAATCTTCTTCTACCAGAGTAAGCAACAAGAACCTAAAATGTCCACAAATCTGATGAAAGTATCCTTTACAAAGATTGAGTTTTTACAATTGTGTGGGAAGTTCATGACAGCTGCCATTCCAAAACATAATTTAACATGAGAAATTATTTTCAAATGTTGTAGAAAATAAAATCTCAGGAAGTGCTTAAATATATAATTATAACAGCTATAGTATTAATTAACAAATTAATTAACAAAAGATATTGTCTTAGGTTCAGTTTCTTTTTACCTAAAATTAGTCACAAAATATATAAAGAATAATTTCAATGAAACTACAAATTTCAAATAAAACCCTCAAACAAGTTTTAATTAAAAAAAAAATGTAACGTAAGAAACACATACTTATAATTTGTGTAGTCTCTCCAGGAATTTGTAACTGTTCTGCAGACAAGCCATGCTCCTTGAATTGTTTAGGTATCAGGTGTCTTATGGCAATATTTAATTTTTCTTCCTGTGTATAGCCAGGTATTTGTATAAGTTCCATCCTGTCCAGTAGAGCTGGAGGAATGGTAGCCATATTGTTTGCTGTTGCAATAAATAACACTTGTGACAGGTCAAAGGGCACATTCAAATAGCTAGGTGAAATTCAGGAAAATTGTTTATACATTCTATTATGGGAAAAGTTGCTTCTTTAGATGCTAATTATTATTTTTTTCTTCAGATTTCCCATGAAGCAACATATCAGTCAAGGGGAACAAATGAGAGATCTATGCAATGTTAATTAGATTTTAAATGGATATCATCCAAAAGATTGGCAAGTTTTGCCTTTCAGCCTTAATTCTGAGGAGATTTATCTGACATCATATTTTACAGAAGAAAATTAATTATGGTCTTACATTCAGCCAAAAATTGAAGATCGTGACATCTTCCATTTGTAAAAGAAATTCTGCTTAGCTCCACTCGGGAAAAGATGAAATTTCTCACACTCGTGGGAGATATCGCTGATCTTCAATATGGACTTGTGTAAGAGTCTCTATAATCATGGCAAAATACTTAGATTTAAACTGATGTGTTTTTCATACAATCATAATGATTTAGTATTACTTTACCTCAAGAATATTTACATATACAGTGTGTAATAATATTTCTTGCTAACAACTGTTTGGCTGATGGAGATTTAGTTAACAAGAGAGATTCCCCAGAGGTATAGGGGGGGGGGGGAGGAGACAGCATCAGAGTAAAACATCTTGACCTTCTCAAGTGTGAAATTCAAACAGTCATTGGTAGGACAATTCCTGTGCTACATTATATGATAAATTATTCTTGTTGTACATAGAAGTGATATACAGTGGAACCTGTCTAATCCGATACACCAAGGGACCAGGAAAATGTGTCGGATTGTACAGGATGTCGGAATATTCAGGTTTTATTTATGTTAACAGAACAACTTTGGGACCATAAATTTTTGTCGGATGTCACAGGATGTCGGAAAACTCATGTGTCGGATTGCACAGGTTCCACTGTAATACTAACTTGTTTTTAAACATTTTAACCCTACCACATTTTTTGCCTGTCTGATGGCTAAAACCTATATTTCCATCAACTTCTGTTATGTCATGTTTTATATTTTGGATTCGGCTTTGGGGTCTTATGCTATTTTTAACAGTATTTTAATATCCCGGAGTGGTTGGTTTTGTTGGTGGAGGAAACTAGAGTACCCTGACCCGAAGCAAGTCAATTTGTACACGTAATGTTGCATCAAGTATACATCGCCATGGATGGGAATCAATCTCGTAACTTGATTAGTGATAGATTTTGATATAAATAGGCAGATATAAATCCTAAAATCCTTTACAATTGCAGCCATGACAGGTCTTATGTGTTTTGGAGTTTGAGGTTTGACTGAGGAATCATAGATGATAATATTGACCATTATTATTTTACCTTCCTTTTCTCCTTAGTTCAAACATTGTTTATCAGGTTGTCAAGGAAACAAACATAGTTGGTCATTTATAAAAAAGGATACTGATCAGTAAAAGCATGATTCTGCTCAGGATCTAATACTTCTAGTAAGGCTGCAGCAGGATCACCATGGAGTGACTTCCCCTGAAATTTATATAACATGCAACTTTTAGATAATAAATATGGTGTTAGAAAGAGTGACATCATTTCATAAAGAAAGTAAATTACACTTAAGTAATACACTCAAATGAAGTCCATTTGGTCTGAGTATTTCTATGCATTTGAGAAAGAAGACAAAAGTAAATAATTTTTACCAAAAAACGTTTTAATAAAGTCAATTGCAGGACCACATCATTTCACTTAAAGAGGGAAACTTTGGGCCAATAAAAGTAGGTTAAATTCGTCACTTGTTATTGAAGTGCCTGTACCAAGCCAGGCGAGTGAGCAGTCATGTATTTGATTTGATTTGATTTGATTTTTGGTGTTTTAATGCCACTATCAACAATATTTAGCTATATCATGGTGACCAGTTTTAGTGATGGAGGAAGCCGGAGTACCCGGAGAGAACCACCGACCATGGGCAAGCAACTGGTAAACTTTATCACTTGCAGCTGCGAGTCGAGTGCACCCTTTTTTGTAATTCACAAAGCCGGGTGTGAACCCATGCCGTATTGGTGATAGGTTTGTATGAGTTGTTAGATCCAACGACCTAACTCACTGAGCCACCCGGGTCCCCGTCATGTATTTGTGTGTTAGGGGCATCAACTTTGCTTCTTTCTACGATTATTCTATTTGATTTTAGAACTGATCCGACAGTGCTGTATTTTTTTGGTTTTTTCATTTAATTGTCAATATGTATTCTGTTACGCTAAATTACAATCTAATTAAAATTAGATGTTTTTTATTAAAGTTTTTTTTTTGGTGTCACACTAACATCAAACCACATTCCGTAAGAGGTAATGTCAGCTAACTTTTCATTCATCTTTGATCGTCCAATCGTACCCAAGAAAGTTAAATACATTGACCAGTCGAACGACAGCTCTCAGCATGTGCTTGGTTTTAATCATGGTAGGACTCAATAACGATTGGCCGGTTGTAAAATGTACCCTAATGTAAGTCAATATAGGATGTCGTTAGACGTTAATATATCGCCAAAAAAAACCAAACAAACTGAAAAAAACCCAAAAAGATGTATTAACATCTAATTTTAATTAGACTGATTAAATCATTACCAATTTGTCAACTTCATCCAGTAAAAATACAGGATTGTTTGTTCCAGCCAATCGTAAACCTTGAATAATTCTTCCAGTCATTGATCCAATATATGTTCTTCTGTGTCCTCTTATGTCTGACTGATCACAAACTCCACCCAATGATATTCTGAAAATGAACATGTAAATTGTATTGATCACAAACTCCACCCAATGATATTCTGAAAATAAACATGTAAATTGTATTGATCACAAACTCCACCCAATGATATTCTGAAAATGAACATGTAAATTGTATTGATCACAAACTCCACCCAATGATATTCTGAAAATGAACATGTAAATTGTATTGATCACAAACTTCATCTAATGATATTCTGAAAATGAACATGTAAATTGTATTGATCACAAACTCCACCCATTGATATTCTGAAAATGAACATGTAAATTGTATTGATCACAAACTCCACCCATTGATATTCTGAAAATGAACATGTAAATTGTATGGGTAACATTATTTTCATTGTATTTTATCCCTCGCTAGCACTATGGAATTATTTTTTGTACAAAAATAATGTTACCCATGTTAAGGTGTCATACAAAGTATGGCTTTTTTTTAGTTATTTCTTAATTTTGACAATAGTAATACAGTTAAACCTGCCTTAAAAGGCACCTCTATATAACAAATCACTGTCTATAAAGGGCACCTCTATATAACAAATCACTGTCTATAAAGGACACCTCTATATAACAAATCACTGTCTATAAAGGGCAGTCTCATTTTCCCCATTAATGAATCGTGCACATAATTTTAACCTGTATATAAATGGCAACTGCTCATACAGGCCTCATTTTCAGGTTCCTTTATATACAGGTTTGACTGTATATTAACTAATCTAGATAATTTACCTGTGAAATTCTCTGCCAAGTGTTTGAGCTATTGATCTGCCAATGCTTGTTTTTCCAACACCTGGTGGACCAATGAAACATAAAATGGGACCTTTTAAAGTATTCTTTAATTGTCGTATAGCTAGATATTCAATCACTCTCTTTTTCAACTTTTCCAAGCCATAATGGTCAACATCCAAGTCTCGTCTAAAAAATAAAAATAATATTTTTGCAATTTATAACCACTTTTAATGTAAGCATGAGTACTTAAAATTCCACCAATTTTGTATAAGTACCGGTACATGTATCTAAAATGACACTCACTTGATTTGTTTAAGGATTGATCGCAATTTTTGTTTGGTTCATGAAGAAATAACCTCAATCAGGTTGTACACAAGGGTGTGTACAACCTGATTGAGGTTTTTTCGAATGAACCGAAAAAATAATCAATCCTTATAAATTAATTCAAACTTTTTTTGTTATGATATTGAAAAATATATTTATTTTTTCAAAATAAGGCAAATAATCGGAAATAAATTTAAATAACACCAAAGGTGCCACATTTACTCATTTAAAGAAAATCACCTGATGACAATGGCACACGACGCCTTGAGAACGACGTCTATTTTTCGATTCCATACATTGATTGATTTGATTGATTTTTGGTGTTTAACGCCACTTTCAACAATATTTCAGCTATATCATGGCGACCAGTTTTAGTGGTGGAGGAAGCCGGAGTACCCGGAGAGAACCACCGACCATGGGCAAGCAACTGGTAAACTTTATCACTTGCGGCGGCGAGTCAAGTGCACCCTTTTTTGTAATTTACAAAGCCGGGCGCGAACCCACGCCGTATTGGTGATAGGCTTGCATGAGTTGTTAGATCCAGCGACCTAACTCATTGAGCCACCCGGGCCCCCCATACATTGACAATTAACCTCAACTTTCTAAACCAATCAAAACACATATAAAATGACATGCGACTCTAAAATTAATTTATATAGGCAATGAACAATACAAGAATTACCCATGCATGGTGGACATGTTGTCCGCTAAATCACGATGAATTAAGCATTTTTTGTTGAGGACCTCATACACATCATTCATACAAATTTTGGTTTGAAATGTCCCAGAATTTTTGGAAGAGATGTTCCAATGTGAAAAGTTTATGGACAGACAGACAGATGGAGTTTCGGTTACATACCCAAAGACATGTCAAAAACTCATATGATCCTCTTTATTATTTTCCCCCCTCATAGTCAGTATTTTACAATTCCCAAATTTCGTCACCTGACTAAGGGGTGACTGAGTGTTTTCAAGATAATAATTTTGTGACTACATGGTTTTTACATTTTGATAAGCAAATAATAGTTTCAGAAATATATTACATGTATATATAATAATATAACAGTAATACACTCTTTTACTCATCATTCACTCACGATATCTTACAATTTTGACCTTTGACATCTTAAATTGCTCCTGACATTTTACACTTGATAGTGCTGGCACTGACATAAATCATGGGACAGGTGAGATAAAAATTGTTTGGTTTGGTTTATGGTGCTTAACACCACTTTCAACAATATTTCAGTTATATCGTGGCATTCAGTTTTATTGGCTCCATTCAGGTGTACATGGATAGAATTTAGACTATTGGTGACAGTCTTACATACAAAAAAAACAAACAAAACAAAAAAACAGACATTTGGTAGAAGGTCATCCCAGTAATATTCCAGACATGTTTGTTTTCATGTGATTCAGTGGTTTCCCAGATGAAGAATTTTTAAATACCCCCCCCCTCCCCCCAAATGTTAAATTGGTCCTGCGATGGTGGCCATCTTTAAATAAATTTGAAACAAAACATTGAATGATTATTCACGTGGAGTATGGGTTTAAAGTTATTGAAAAGCTATTTTTTTCATCACACTAACCTTGCCTGTTCTACATCTAATATATCTTTACTTGATTTAGACCAGGGTAGTTCTGTCATCAGTTCCAAATAATTCCTTTAACAGAAACATATCAATACAATTAATATTTCTGACTTATCATGGCAGCGAGAACAAGTTTCATTTCAATGAGATGATGATGTCTGCTTTGTACTTCTGGTATAGACCACCACGCTTTGTTGAATTTTTATAGTGCTATCTCACTGAAACAAGTGTCCTCTGGTGGACATCTCGCCTCCACTCTGACACATCATCCTGATTTCGAGCCAATCAGTCTTTGTTCATACTCCGTATTATACTGCATGCTTAGCAGAGAAGCAGCAAATACCAATTCTGTAGTGTCTGATTTGATCCAACATGGGCTTGAATCCATGAACCAAAAAGGCACTCGAGGTGGCATGCTTACCATTACATCAACAATGGTGTTCCCAATAAATTTGAAGGTTTATTTTACCTGATCATTGCATGTTCTGGCATTTGTTGAGGCATCTTCTTCAATCTTTTTACTTCCTTCATTGCAGCTTTCAAAGCATGCTCTGGCATCTGTGCAGATCTGCAGAAAATACCCTTCATTTTATATAGAGCTTATTTATATGGTAAAATTTGAAGGAAAATTACTGATTTTTCATGTCCAAAAAATAATCTAATTTATGTTTCGTGTGAAGAAAAAAAGCCCTAATTTTGATTGGTGTTCAATTTGATTCTTTGGATTTCTTTGTTAATAAATCAAAGTAACCCCTAAATTCGAAATTAATCTGCAGTATTTATTGGTGTGAAAGTTGGTCAATGAAAACCAAATGTTGATATATGAAATAGATGGAAGACATTGCCACCATTATACAACCATGTTATTAATCATATAAAACTCAGAGGCCATCACTTTTATATGGCCACTGTTATCATGTTCTTAAGTAGAAATATATATTGAAAATTGTCCTTAAATGAGACCACTCTTCATTTCAGTAGGGTGGACTTATAAAGGGGGATCACTGTGTTTATTATAAATTATGAGTATCTTCAAAGCACAGACTTACCTCCCCTCATTTTACATGATAATAATCATTTACATATCTGCCAAAATGATAGTAATTTGTTTTATATCTTTTTACGTTGGATATTAACTTTCCGATTACTAACAACTCATGAAAATCTAAGTCTGAAATCAAAATTGGGTTTATTACTACGTCTTTCTTCGGTAGCGCCTAAAATTTATAATTGATGATGTTAAACGGACAATATTTTAGAGAAAAAATACCAGGTACATACAATCTAATTAAAATTAAATCCCAGCACTTGCTCCCTATTTTCTATCGGCTGGTTACTAGTCACCACATGGAAGATCTAAAAAAAAGGGGTCACATATTAAAACTGACCAATCAGCGACTCTTCTACAAAATCCACACATCTTGAAACGCACCCGATAGACACCAAATGTATTCATGGTGACCCCTGATGCAACCCCTAAAGGAGTGTTTTTAGATCTCCCACATGGTAACCCCTGATGCAACCCCTAAAGGAGTGTTTTTAGATCTCCCACATGGTAACCCCTGATGCAACCCCTAAAGGAGTGTTTTTAGATCTCCCACATGGTAACCCCTAAAGGAGTGTTTTTAGATCTCCCACATGGTAACCCCTTATGCAACCCCTAAAGGAGTGTTTTTAGATCTCCCACATGGTAACCCCTGATGCAACCCCTAAAGGAGTGTTTTTAGATCTCCCACATGGTAACCCCTGATGCAACCCCTAAAGGAGTGTTTTTAGATCTCCCACATGGTAACCCCTGATGCAACCCCTAAAGGAGTGTTTTTAGATCTCCCACATGACGACTAGTAATTATAAACAACCAACAGAACATTGGTAGCAGGTGTGGAAATCTTATTATAATTAAATTGCAAGTACCAGGTACTACATATAACTTGTGAATTGTCAGTGCAATTAATATAAAAACTCAAAAGATCTCATGTAATAAAGGATGAAGTCCTTTTAACTATATGATTTTTCATAGGAGTATTGATATATATAAAATCTTTTCACCGGAAGTTTAAAAAAATAGATCAAATGATATTTAGAAACGCAAAAGAAATATATTTCAATGAAAAATTCCAAATTCTTTAATTATTTACTCTATGCAAAATCAAAACAAACTTGAAATAAAATTCTAATAAAAAAAATCTCTATCTACGGGATTCTCGGCGGAAGAGCCCATAGGTTAAATGAACGGAACAGCCATAACAAAAAATTATCTGCTACAAAATTCATTCGAAATAAAAGATAATAACGTGTACAGATCATCGTATTATTGAAATTTCATTGAAGGGTTTGCATTTGACCAGTTGATCATTATTTCCTGTATGGTTGTGCTGTTTTAGTGTGGCTGTAATAAAAAAAAATGACTTAGTTACACTGTAAATAAAAAAAAAGGAGGGTGTTGAATGGGATATCTTTGTTAGCAGACGAATATCATCTAATAACGTGTACGGATCATCGTATTATTGAAACTTTCATTGAAGGATTTGCATTTGACCAGTTGATCGTTATTTCCTGTATTTTCGTGTAATTTAGTGTGGCTGTAATAAAAAAAAGTGGCGTAGTTACACTGTAAATAAAAAGGGGGGTCTGGAATGGAATATCTTTGTTAGCAGACGAATATCTTCTAACTCCCCGAAGTATTTCTTCGCTCACAATTTTTTTGAATTTGTAAGTGGTTTTTTTTGTCAACCAAAATCTCATATTTTGATCATGAGTATACTGGTGACCAAAGAGCATTCTAGCTATGCTGATATTTTAAGGGTTCCATGGCACAAGCGCAAAATAAAAATCAAGAGAACCCTACAGTGAGTGGCCAAAAGTATTCGTCACCCTCGATTTTACGCTATATATTTCATATAAAACCACATTTAAATTTTTTTTTATTGTGAAGTCATTTCTAACCGGATTTTGATCATTTTTGCACCAGAAAAAGCACTATTTAAAGATTATTTGTTTATTTTAGCATGATTTTCCGTTAGATTGCCTTTATTTTCTTATGATTTAAAGACAATTTTTGTTTTCTGACGTTAAATTTGCTAACAAAATCGAAAAAATCGACATTTGTGTTTAAATCACCAGTAAACAAAACCATGCAGACAAAAATGACTATTCGATAAACAAATAAAATTCAAAGACTTCTGCGTGTCTTGAAATAAATTTCATAAAAATCTGCCCAAAGATAGCTTAATTTTTTTTTTAATGTGGTTTTATATGAAATATATAGTAAAAATTTGAAGGTGGTGAATACTTTTTGCACTACTCTGTATCCATGGAAAACTTGTGCCTGCAACAGTTCTACCCAACAATTTAGACACTGAGACTAAAACCTCTGACTGTACGCCTAATAAAAAAAAAATTGAAACTTTAAAAAAAAGTACATGTACTTGAAAAAAATAATACATTCCCTTCTCATGCCTCCCTCCAAACATTATAGGACTTCGTCCTTCAAACAGGTTGTGTCTGTCTCATATTAACAAACATAGGAGGAATGCAGGGTTTACACACTGAAAATTTCCTTTTCTGACTTCTAATTGGTTATCTCTAGATACCAACTATAATTCTTATGGTAATTTTAACAAAACTGAAATACTCAGTCTACACGCTAACTCACTTGCCCGATGCCTGGGACAAGTAAAACTGGATTCTGACAAGAGAAAATTATAAAAGAATTTGTTTGAATAAATAGACTTTTTTTTTTAATTTGGCTTTCAGGAAAGTAGATGACAAAAATTTAAAGCAAAGACTGAATACTTACTTTATTTTTTGTTCAAGGTCATTAATTTCATCACTATCAGCATCTTCATCATCATCTAGATCAGTTGGAATCTTATTCAATGCTCTTTTCATGTTACCAGGGCGACCAAAAGAATCACCTTTTCTACGAGTCACAATTTCCACTCCTACTCTATCTTTTCTGGCTTTTTGAAGGAGTTTCAATCCCTGAAGCAGTCATGAATATGTGTAAAATATTTAAATCATAACAGCATATATTTCAACAAGGTAAATACTTCACAAAACTGAAATCAAATAATCAACAAAAATGAACCACTACCTCTCATCTCAAATATTTGAGAACATGTTCTATTTTATTGGATTTACAACTACCTATGCAATCAGTGCCTATCACCACTGATGTTGTGAGTTCGAAACTCGATCAGGGCAAGGTGTACAACATTGTGTGATAAAGTTTGTCTGTGACTTGCGACAGGTTGGTAGTTTTTTCCAGCTACTCCGGTTTCCTCCACCAATAATACTGACCGCCACGATATAACTGAAATATTGTTGAAAGTGACATTAAACACCATCAAACAAACAATATTTTATTGGAAAAGTTGAATTTAAAGCCTTTATTTCATTACCTCTATTTGCCTCATTAGCAGTGGTAGTGCCTTTTTAAATCTTTCATTGAGGTCCACAGCATCTAAGACTTGGATTTTTTCAGCATATGAAGCTTTCACTATAGCAGCACAAATATCAGGCAGGTGTTGACTTGGTAAACTCTCCAACATTTTCTACAACAGAAGATCATTTTTAGTACCCAAATGAGATTCACAGCAGAGGAAGATCATAACATAATTATATCAGCAATATATAAATACTTGTAACATGTATTGCCAACCAGCGATAATTGCAAAAATTCCAAAATTTTAACCTACAAATATACAAGCCATGATAACATCCCATTATAAACAAACCATATTTCTTGTTGTTGTGTAAATTCTAAATATTGAATTTAAAAAAAACAACAAATCCAAATTTAACCTTTGCAGAGGAAAGAGTACTTTTGACATATTTTTTTTTATTAAAGCACTCCCTCTTTTTTATGTCACTCACAACAAAGGCCACTCTTCTTATAAGGACAAAATTCAGATGCACCGGGGGAAGTAAAATACTACTATATTCTCCCCAATGAGAGAGGACATCTCTATTACAAAATCCCGTTTTCATTGCAGAAGGGGAGGCCTTATTACAGTGGCCAGCCTACTGTATTACCTTCAGTTTAGCAACAACTGGAATTGAAATATCCAACATATCAACAAGTTGTCCAGCATGCTCTCTAAAGTTTTCTGCCAAATTTCCAAGGTCTCCTTCAGTCTTTGACCCTTCATCTACAACAGTATACATAATTACAATCTTGAAATTGAAAAAAAAAAATCAAATGTAGTTTCTCTTATGGAAAGTTATTTGCCGATCAAGTTCTTTTAATGGTACATATATATCAAAATAAACAAGATGAACTGTGAGCTAATGCTCACTTATGATACCCCCACTGTTCGGCAAACAGGAAGTAGGAATCTGACGAGTCAAAAAACGCTTCCCATGATATGGGGTACCAATATGAAGCTTGTGATGAAATATCAGATTTCTGCCATCAATAGTTGCTGAGAAAAATGCGACGAAAAATGAGCAATGTGTATAAAAATCAACAAAGTCGGAAAACAGGAAGTAGGAATCTGACAGGTCCAAAAACGCTTCCCACAATATGGCATACCTATACAAAGCTTGTGACCAAATATCATATTCTTGTCATCAATAGTTGCTGAGAAAAATGTGACGAAAAATGTGCATATATGTTCAATGTGTACAAAAACCAACTAAGTCGGCAAACAGGAAGTAGACATCTGATGGGTCCAAAAATGCTTCCCACAATATGGGGTACCTATATGAAGCTTGTGAACAAATATCAGATTTCTGTTATCAAGAGTTGCTGAGAAAAATGTGACAAAAAATGTGCATATATGTTCAATGTGTATAAAAACCAACTAAGTTGGCAAACAGGAAGTAGGAATCTGATGGGTCCAAAAACGCTTCCCACAATATGGCATACCTACATGTATATGAAGCTTATGACCAAATATCAGATTTCTGCCATCAATAGTTGCTGAGAAAAATGCGACGAAAAATATCTTGGGACAGACACGGAAGGATGGACAGAGGTAAAACAGTATACCCCCCTCCCCCTCTGGGGCGCGGGGGTATAATTAATCAAAGTAATAATAACAGTCTGTGATTTCAACAGCAAAGATTATTGTCAAAAGTAAACGATCATTAATTTCACCCATGTTTTGCAATTAATACACCCCAAGAAATTTCCAATTTTTATAATTCAGATACAAACATGTACAAGACATATGTATAAGTCTCTACTAACAAGAAACATCGTATGCATGTGTTGATTTTGAATCTTTCTGACTGCTGGTGTGTGTATTAATGTCCGATGATAAAAACTACTATTTAACCTACTTGTTCTTGACTGCTTAACTGTCATGTCAGCATGACTCATATTACAAAACATTGTCTTTGTGTCTTGTTTACTATTAGCTTAGTCTTCAATTACAAAGATATGTAATAATAAAAGGAGTCATTTTTAAAAAGTTTTCTTCCCAGCATTTTGCCATATTTGTCGACACAACCAGCAGCATAGCTGCCTAAGGCTCGACTAGGCACGTGCCTATACATAATTTTGGCAAATTTTTTTTAAAGATGGATTAAAGATGTATTAAAGTCATGTTAGATTCCTAAACTATATTAACAATTTACATTAACTAGTACATGTTTATTATTAAATAGAACATCCAGTATATTTTATATACATGTACCAACCAAAAATCAAAATTAGTTATAACTTCATCAGCAGAAAATCCCGTCGTTTGGACTTTGACTAACTTCAATCACTTTGATTCCAAAAGACAAGGTTCTGAGCAATTTGATAATAAATATCTATAACCCATGTCTTATTTTTTTCACACCATTTGCGTATCTGCAGCCCACTAAGTTCAGAAGTTGTCATTTTATTTGTCTTGTTAATCACTCTTTTATTTGTCATTGATATAAATTTCTTAAGAGGTGAGATGACCGAAAAGCATTTTAGTTAACAGAATACGACAAATAGAACCACCATTGCCTAAGCCCTTGTGTATATCAAAGTGCTCTGGAATGATAGGTGATAACTGCCACTATCATAGCTGCCCACAGTGTCATTCTTTTTTTCTTCTAAATTGTGTTAAACAACTATCTGTCAATATTTATACCTCTGCTTTTGGAGTTTGATATTTTTCGCAATAGGCTCTTTTGCCATGATGTCACTGGTTTCTGACAAAGGTAAATTGGTTGGCAAAAACAGCATTAGTGTAATAGAGTTTTCAATTTTAACTCGTCATAACTTTTTTGTTATTAAAGATAGATTAAAAAATCTTTTGGTTCCAGAAAATATGAAACGTATGCTAAATGATGGTAGAATTTGTTTAGAAATATTCAAAAAATTATAGAGATGTACAAAAATTTAATATACGTATTTCAAATTAAAATATTTATAGCAAATTATTTTTCCTAAATAAAATAATATAAAATTGCATGAAAAATATGAAAGGATTAAATTTTATAAATCATTTTACAGAACCAAAATCAGGTCATAAATAAAAAAGTTGTAAAGTTTTAAAAATTATCAAATTATCCAGTGTTAATTGCATTGTTTATTGGCCAACCACAATTTGTGTTTAATGAGATGCAAATTAATAAATATGACATCACTAATTAAAAGAGCTTGGCGAAAAAGAATATATATTTGATGGACAGCAACCTCTGATTTTTAATAATAATACAATTTTTGAGTCACTTTTAAAACACTCTAAATCACTGAAATCGCTGGACCCCCTACCACGGCTTTGCCCTGGACCTACTGGGGGCCTTAAGCAGAAACCAGACCCTTCGCCGATTTCATGCCTACTCTTCATTTTAGCTCCAGCTACGCCCCTGACAACAATGTCCAACTGCATAACAAATATCAATATCTTCATAACAATTGTTTCCTTCATGATACATATACAATGTACATATAGCATAGTCAGTCTGACTTCTATAAATGTTCAGAAATAAATTCTTAAAAATCCTGTTTTCAAATCAACAATTTTTTTTTTCTAGATGATATATACAAAATCTGACAATTTATTAAAAAAAAATTTGGTCCATTATTAAACAAGTTACCCATTAATAATTCTCTATGTTAATTACATAGGTAAGTATATTATACTTCATCAGTACATGTATAGAAAATATATGTATATAGGTACCAAAATCCTTATCCAGTTTATCAAGTTGTGTGACTGAAGCTACAATATAAGGTGATTCTTGTAACAACGTTTCCAGTCTAAATCGACATAAACCAGTAACCAGCAACGTGTACGATGGGCGTGGCCAGTTGGTACCAGTTACCTGCACGACCACTGCTGCTGTACCAATAGAATGCATTGATGACATGTCATCCTCCTGAAATTGAAATAAAACAAACTTTGTATGATTTAATTTTATGCTATACATTTTTGCATATTAAAGGTTATTTTGAATGATTCATGTAGAATATACATACTCTGTCTCTGAACATGAAATTTATTTGCACAAGGCTTAAGAACAATCGAGCACGCTAACCATTACACAACTGATGTGATTGCAACAAAAAAATGCACATATGAAGAAAATGAATTATCACATCTGACTACATTGTACATGTAGATTAACGGTAATCTAATTTCTAGGTATCAAAATATCTTGACCTTTGAGGAATTTGACGATAATAATTATAGAACAAATGGTAGCCATTTTTTTCTACAACAAACCTGATCATCACTAGATTCCTGAGGAATTACTCCAATGATAGTACTACTAAGTGTGTTTCTACTCATCAGACGACTCTTTACCATGTTCATACTGAAAAACAATAATTACAGATCAAATTTTATTCTGCTTGTTTGTCATTGTCTTGCTTTCAATAGTATTTTCAATGTAAATTCATATGACAGGTTATGAACGTAAGCATTTACTTACAAAATATATACTTGGTACATGTACATTAACCAGAGGTTCACATGAGCCTGTATCATTCACCCAGGTAAAGAAGATTTATTGAACCATTAATAGCTGTTGTAGCATATGCATGTAACATTATATTTTTTTCTCCCATGACTCTATTCTAATAGACCATGCATTTCCATAATACCATTACTGGTTAATTTCGTAAAAAGTTTTTTTTTAAATCCAATTGTTTTTTCAAACTGCTGTTCTTCTTCTGATTCCAGAAATGCATGGTTGAAAGTCTGGGATTCTTTCAGAAATGTACAAAAATTGGAGTTGCAATCTTTCCCATTTATAACAGAACTAATGCAATATTAGCCACCTTCATTCAAAAAATTAAAAAATATAAAATAATTTTTACTCAAGTTATTGTGTAAACAAGACTTAATTTTCAATATTCTTCTTTTCAACAAAAACATGAAAAAAATCCCCCCCCCTACTATTAGTTCAATAGCTTCCATCAAAGGACTTGTGAAAGATATTCAAATTAAAAAAAAAATAGAACTGTGAGTGACCTCACTGAGTGATACCCCCGCTTGCAGTTTAGTAGGAGTTGCGCTTACAAGGTACATGCCCCCCCCCTTTTTCGTGAAAGTATAAGTTGAATTATCTCCCCTTTTAAATTTTGGACAGCAACCATATTCCTTCATGCACATCTGCAGGTAGTGTACTACAAGTGTGTAAAGTTTCATAAAAATCCAATAAGCCGTTTAGGAGGAGTTGCGCTTACAGGGTACATGGACGGACGGATGGACAGGGTGATTCCTATATATACCCCCCCCAAACTTTGTTTGCGGGGGGTATAATTAAATAATTTTTAATCAAGTTATCACAAAACAAGAATGTTTCACATACAACATATAAAGATTTCTGACTTTGATATCTAAGGTCAAGGTCACAGTGACATTATTTTTTTTACTTGGCACAACACCAAGTTTTAATACATACATACATATATTGTATGGTTGTCACTTAGATGTTTGTATAATATACAATGTACTTTATTTCCTGTGACTGTATAATGAATTCTTCATTATCCTATACAATATATTAAAAATTGCTGAGTTAGATTGCTGTCAAATTATAATGTTAAGTATATATGTACCATCTACACACGCTTAGACACATGTCTTATGTCTATCTCTAGATTCTCCTTACGAGACAAGGTACATTGTAACACTTCGATTATTGAAGCTCCATTTTTTATGGAGCGGATGTGGTCGAGTGGTCTAGGGCACTGGACTTAAGGCTAAGCGATTGGTGCTGCAGTGTATAAAAGGTGTGAGTTCAAATCCCGTCGAGGGAAGAACAAAATTTGACAGCTCAAAAAACTAATTCTAACACTGTTTGGTTTAATTTTCAGACTAAGATATGCATTACAAGGATTACATTTTTATTTATTTTTTTGTTGGTATGTGTGATATTGTTTCATTGAATTTCCTGGATTGCACTTTGGCAGAGATCAGGTACAATAGTACCACATATACTGTATCACTACTGAGTATACTATCAATTAAAATTATTTACATTTACTGTTTATAGCAATGTACTGTCTACTGTATTAATCATAATTGTTATATTTATGTAACTGCCCCCTGTGGGACCATGATTAGATTAATAAATTTGTATACATATGTAAGACTCAGATCGACGTCCGGACTCAAATCGACGTCCAATTCTTAAATCGACGTTCAATATGACGTCACTGATGTATACTCCAAAATATGTCACACCCGTTAGGACATGGTTTTGAAACAATGATGGAGAAGGGACAAGACCAGATTCAGAGTACGTTGTACATTCTACTTTAGCAGACCCTAACCCTAATCCTAACTTAACCTTAACTTTAACCTTAGCCCTAACCCAAACCCTAACCCTAACCCTACATGTAACTCTAACCTTAACCTTAACCCTAACCCTAACCCTAACACTAAATCTAAACCTAACCCTAACCCTAACCTTAACCCTAACTCTAACCCTCAACCTAACATAATACATGTATTAATGAATGGGAAAATGCCTTAAAAACACAAAACAAAACAATAACTTTAAGAAACAGATTAAAAAAAACATGCAAAACAAAACTGTTATATTTTATAGAATGTAAGTCTCTCATAAATCTTTTAAGATTGGTACATGCAATATGATTTGTGATGGTGAACGAATATTTTATTATGTAAATACTTGTTTGTAATTGTATGTGGTGAGACTATAATAAAAAATTGAATCACTACAATTATTTTTGACGGCAAACTTTGATCGTACAAACGGACCTACTGTAGATATGCGAGTTTGGAAAGGACGCCGATTTGAGAATATCCTAAAATTGGACCGTGATTTGAGATAATGACCTCAGTGGACGCCGATTTGAGGAGTGGACGTTGATTTGAGTCCAAACGTCGATCTGAGTCTATCATATATATATAGATATATATATATATATGTATTAAAATAATGTCACTGTGACCTTGACCTTCAAATATCAAATATGAAGGTACTGGGCCTCAAGACAAACTTTTCTTAAAGAGTTCTGACCTGGGCAGAGTTGTATATATATTAGAAGAAGCAAAAATAACTTTGGACAGCAAGGATCCCAAGGTCTTCATTTGTGCAAGCTTTAATATAATTATTATATTGATCATTCATGCTATTTATTCATACAAATGTAACTGATTTAAGAACTTTTTTTATTTTAATAATAATTCCGCTATACAGATTATGTTATACTTTCGACTCCCAAGGCATCGGCTGTATAAACCCAGTGACCTTGGCATGAAATATTTCCCAATGATGCTGAACAGCACATTGTAGTATTTCTATCACTGGTTCTTGAGAAGAAAAATCATAACGATTTACTTACCCCCTCCCCATTTCAGAACCTGTAATAACTCTATAACACGGAGGATGAACTTCATTTCAACAAACCTGAATCTCTTCTTCCCAAGCCCTTCCAAGTTTAGTTCAGTAGTTTTGCAGAAGATTAAAATGCAGTGTCTATATGGACTAATTTTTTTTTCTACATAAATATTTTTAACTAGGAATATATTACATGTATTACAGAAAATCAAATCAAATCAAATTTATAGATATAAATACAAATTTGTCAAAATAGAATGTTTTTACACCTCAAACAGACATATTTTTCTTTTTGAGGCTTGAGTACATGTAATTGCTTGCATTGTTGGACTAGACATTCACGTCTTGTATTAGTCAAAATACCAGAGTTTGAAGTGAGCTGGGAGAAACTTCGTTGCTACACTTCTTTGTATGCCTTATGTATTGTAATAGTTAGTTAGGTTCGATTGTGGACGCTGGCTTGACACCACTATATCCACCTCTTCTTCTATTTTGCTAGACCGCGACTTTACGTCACTTCTGGGCTTACTAATTAGGTTGATGTTGGCTGTGTGATCGTATTTGAACTCTTGTGTTTCCCAGTACTTATCCAAGTTCATCTCAAAACTTTTCACTGTATTTACTTTGATAACTTCATTTGGTAGATTGTTCCAAATGTCGACTATTCTGTTTGTGAAAGAGAATTTCCCGATATTGAGTTTACTGTATTTTTTCTTCAGTTTTTTGTCGTTTCCCCTAGTTCTTGTATTTTGATCCATTTCCAGAAAATCTGTGACCTCTCTATCGTATATGCCATTGATGATTTTGAAGGTTTCGATCATGTTCCCTCTAAAGCACCTGTACTTTAGGGTTGGCATTTTCAGCTTTCTAAGTCTATCTGAGTAATCTAGGTCTTTAAGTGATGGAATTTGTTTCATTGCTCTTCTTTGGACATTTTCCAGTACATTTGTGTCCCCTACTTTTGATGGTGCCCATACTGCTTCTGCATATTCAAGGTGTGGTCTTACTAAAGCCTGGAATAGGTATCTGAAACTCTGCTCATCTAGGTATGAATAAGTTCTTCTTATGAGGCCCATGATAATGTTCGCCTTATTCGCTTGCTGCTGAATATGTCTTGAGAATGTAAGCTGATCGTCCACAAATACTCCAATATCTTTTTCTCCCTCTGATTTTTCTAGGTCTATTTCCTTGCCCATACTATGTAATACATGTAGAATGTATTTATGGGGGTCATTAATGATACCGGCCTGTCGCCTGTGTAATGTACAGTGTATCTGTCTTTCGTTGACTTCTACTTCTACTTCTATACTGTTGATCTGCAGCGCGATATGCATTACGCAGATTTTGGTGTGCAAACGTCAACCATTGTGCACGAGTTAAAAACTGGTAATACCAGCAAAATTTACAATTAAAAGACTCAAAGGAACGAATACAGAGTGACTGGTAAACATACTTTTTCATATTTCTGACAGGTATTCGCATTGAAGATCCTGGTAGGAGAACATTGTCAGCAACAACCAAAAGTGGAAGACGTCTAGGAACGGAAATTGTTGACGACATTTTCAATTTTGAATCACGTGACAATTTTTACGCAAGATCACATGTTGTTGTTTTCGGAAGTCTTACGAGTTTTCGTTAGATTTTCGTCAATGAGATGATTCCGGGAATTTATGTAAACAAAATGGGATCATGGACAGTTGACAATGACAGTTAGCGAAAAAGATAAATGCCAGACTGCTTGCTAGATGGAAATGTACTGACAGTCAGATCATATGTGCTGAAAACACTTTATTAAAAGAGAAATGGCGTTTAAGTTACCCCCAGAGGTATATTATTATATGTGTTAATCTCGTTGAGATTTGACTTCCAAGGATTTTTTTCTTTTTTCTTCTTCCAATAGGTCTCTTTGTAGAGAAATATCGCACTTTTGACAAAGTGTTGTTACTGTTACACTAGTGTTATGTAAAAGAAACGTCCATTTCTTTTTTAATATAGGACAATTTGAAAGAAAAAAAAAACGAGCTCAAAATTTAAAATGAAGTAAAAAATATTAGGATCCATGAGATATTTTATTTTTGGTGCTCTTTTGAGATGAAGTAAAAAATATTAGGATCCATGAGATATTTTATTTTTGGTGCTCTTTTGAGATCTAATTTCTTGGCTAAATTCTAATATATTCTTGCCAGACTTTCCTAATCAATGTTAGAATGTCCAATAACCATTAAATTTTTATTTCAAAATTTTAGTTAGTAATAATTTAATTTAGCTATTACTATTGGAAAAAAATTGTACTGGCTGTTTTTTTCAAGTGGAAAACAAAGTTAAATTCGAACCCTGAAAGACTGTACTGTATATCACCTGCCAGTCCTGGCGAGTGGCGATACAGAGCAAAAAATTTCTTCCGAAGTCAAATTTCAACAAGCGTCTGTACTGATTGGTTCAACTTCATTAAAATTGCACAATTTCGTTATTTAATATTTTATGATTTTTTTTTGTACATTGGTATTCACTGACTAGATTTATATTTTATATGGTTTTTTTGGGGTTGAAATCATGAGAAATACGCCCAAAAATGCATCTTCTCAATTTATTTAAATCGTTTTGAATTCAAACCCTGTTAATGGCAAGGTGTATTCGATGCAACAATATGTGATAAAGTTCGTCAGTGACTTTCTTCAGGTCGGTGGTTTTCTCCGGGTACTGCGTTTCCTCCACCAATAAAACTGACCACCTCGATATATCTGAAATATTGTTGAAAGTGGCATTAAACACCATAAACCAAACCACCTCAAACAAATACATTTTTGTAAACTGAATATCATTGGATTATTTTCTCAGCCTAAATATCTGCGACTTAGATCTTGTTTGAGAAATTTAATTATAGTTTAAAATATATAAAACATTTTGTATTTTTGGATCAGCTATAATATATAGCAATTAACCTTATAAATATAACCAATGCTTATTTTCTTATTCAGGTAATTACACATATCATGAGGTATTTAAGTGTTGCCGACAGGAAGGAAGCTGCCTTAGTTAACAGAGTATGGTATGATGCATCTTTAGATCCTATTCTACAGAAAGACATTGTTATCCATTTCTATGGTACAATGGCTGAAAGCCGATTTCCAAATCTTATCCGTAGGAAAATGTCAAATTTGATGCTTGACCAGTTTGATACTTCGTTAGAATCCAAATCTATAATATTAAAGTCTTGCCAAGCTTTCAGTGAATCTTTACGAAGCCTGTCATTAAAAGGCAGCAATATTACAGAAGGTTTATTCGTAGATATATTGTCAAACTGCAAGAATCTTGTGCATTTAGATCTGAGTTCGTGTAATTCTTTATTCATGTCTGGTCGTATTTTAGAACTGAATGGTGACATACAAATGCTGAAGAGCATTTTACAAAATGTTAAAGTTTTGAATCTATCTTCTATTAGATTTCTCTCTGATGCTACATTCAATAGGATGGTTACAATTTGCTCAAATGTGGAATCCCTTCACCTAGCTTCTGCTCAAATAACTTTTATTTCCGACAATTACATGCCAAAGGGACAAACTAAATGTGTTAGCAACACTTTGTTAACATTTAGCAACATCCTGCATTTCATAGAACAGCAACAGTCAAAATTGAAATTACTAGATTTTTCGAGAACTGGTATTTCCGACGAGACTGTAGACCAAATAGCTACTCTACAAGAGCTAGAACTGGAAGAAATTGTGTTATCAGGTTGTAAAGATGTAACAGATGAGGGCATTAAGTCTCTATGTCAACACCAAAAACACCTCAGATCAGTCGAAGTTAGAGGTTGCACTGAATTAAGTGGTTGTTCTTTAGAACTGATTTCTAAGAACTTAATATGTTTGGAAATTCTACGTCTTGGTAAATGTCGACAGCTGACTGACAATGCCGTAAGAAATTTGTACCATCTTAGCTCACTGCAGGTGCTTGATTTATCAGAAATATACCAGTTGTCGTCTGTGGGGTTACTGAAGGGTTTATGTCATAATGTGAATGAAATGCTAACACATGTCAATTTTAATTGTTGCTCTAATATTAAAGATAACTTCGTTGTTTCTTTATGTAAAGCGGCACCAAACTTGGTTCATCTTGATGTCGGATCTACAAGTATAACAGATATAAGCCTACAGGCTGTATGCAAATATTTGAAGTATTTGAAATTTTTCCGTGTTGCATGGTGTAGGGAAGTATCAGATGTCGGCCTCGTAGGCTACAAAGATGCTGATAGCGAGATACTAGAAAAGTCTAGAGAAAATCCAGAAGATGCAGGCATATGTAGATGTGCTAGAAAATATGACAACCATATTATCTTCAAGAAACCCACTGGACTGAAGAAAGAAAAAAGATCCGCGAGCGATTTAGAAAAAATGGCATTTGATGAGAAGACTGGATACACATTGAATGGTTTGGGTAGACTTCAAGACCTTGATTTATCAGCTTGTAAGAAACTAACAGATGGGAGTTTAGTACATGTCGTCAAATTTAAAGAACTTCGATCTCTTAGTCTTAGCATGACCAATATTACTGACTTGACCGTTATTGCGATAGCTTCTACAAATCCAAGTCTAGAGCACCTTTCTTTGTCACAGTGCTTGTCAGTTACTGATAATGCCATAGACGCTGTAACCAAGCATCTTCCACGACTGTCTAGCCTAGATGTTACTGGATGTGACAACTTAACAGACAAAAGCATTCACCTGATACAGATGAACTGTCAGAGATTAAGATCATTGGATGTGTCGTTTTGTAAACAAATATCTCCAGTTTGCGTTGATCTTCTAGAAACCAATTTGAAGACCATTCAGTTTGTCAACAAAAGGTTAACAGGAAATTGATTATATAGTATAAGATATCTTATACCGTGTGGCAATGTACTTGTGAATTTAGGTTGTAATTTTTTTTATCTAGGTATTAAGAAATTAATTGTAGTGATGTTTTATAGATGTTTATTTTATCGTTTGATGAATATAGTTAATATGGCATTCCGAGAATGAGACAATAGTAATTCATGTTTTTTTTCTCTTTTTTTTTAAGTTTTTGTTTCAATATTTTTATTTGTTTTTAATCCCAATTTCTGCATTTTGCTCACATGTGTATTATCTTTTGTAAAGATATGTTAGTGGCACCTGCATGCCAGAATCTAAATATATGGATTCATTTATTTTGGAGCAACTTCAGTTGATCGATAAAATGAAAAGTTCATGATCATAGACAGATGGTTTTGTTGTTTTAATATTTTACTGATTTATCCCAGTATGTTAAATATTTGTTTTCTTTAATTGAATCTTATGGTTTAATGATACAATGTACTGACGTCTTAAAAATACCATCCAACAAATATCATTGATTTCAATGTTCATACCTCACCTGTTTAAAGGTTTTTCATCCTTCATTTCTACTATTTTGTTTTTAGTTCACCTGGACCGAAGGTCCATGTGAACTATTGTCATCACTTGGTGTCCGTCGTCTGTAAACTTTTCACATTTCAAGCTTCTTCTCCGAAACCACTGGGCCAATTGGAACCAAACTTAGCAGGAATGTTCCTTGGGTGGTCCTCTACAAAGTTTCTGTTTTTTGTTCCAGTCGGATATTCAACATGGCTGCCAGGGCCAATAATATGCTCTGATTGGCTGAAATTTCAAAGATCTTCTTCTCTGAAACTAATGACCTGACTGAACCCAAACTGTAAATGAATGATCATTGGAATGTCCTTTACCAAATTTCTGTTTTTAATACTGATCGAAAATCCAAGATGGCCGCCACCGCAGGACATAGATTAACATTGGACCCTATGGGAAAATGTTCAAATGCCTTCTTCTCAGAAACTACAAACATGATTAAAGCCAAACTGTACATGAATGTTCATTGGATGGTTCTCTACAAACTGTACTTTTTTTGTTCCGATATGAAATTCAAAATGGCGGCTACGGCAAGACTTAGTTTAACTTTGGACCCTATGGGAAAAAAAGTTTCAAAACGCTTTTTCTCTTAAACCACATGGTTAAATTGAAACCAAACTGAGCAGGAAGGATCATTTGAAGGTCCTCTAAAAAGTTTGGGTTTTTTATGCCGATCCGAAATTCAAGATGGCTGCCACCACAGGTCATAGTATTAACACAGGACCATATATGGGGAAAATACAGAAATATGTTCTTCTCTGAAGCTATTGCACTGATTGAACCGGTACCTAAACTGTGCATCAATCATTGGAAGGTCCTTTACAAACTTTGTGTTTTTTATGTTGATCGAAATTCCAAGATGACTACCACTGCATGACATAGTTTTTACATAGGACCAATTGGTTCTTTTTATAACCAGGTGAACGATACAGGCTCTTGAGAGCCTCTGGTATGATTTTGGAATTGTTCTGACAGTGTGATATTTTTAGTATTTCATTTTAATATTTTAAAAAGGAATTTAATGTTGCATTTTTTTTAAATGTTCAGTATATTACTTTATAATTTCAAGAATGCATTTTTGAATATACCAAAATTTTATTTCAGAACATACATGTATATAAAGATGCTATTTATAGATTTGCACTCCAGAGTACAGAAATAAAAATACATGTAACCAATAATATTTGGAAGTCAGGTTGTGGTTTTTGTGATAGTTATAGATCACAGGTGTATTTAATGCAAGTCAATGCCATTTTGTTTCTCGAGTCTATTTTTTGTAGATATTATTGTCTAAATAAATATAAATGTTCTCAACTGCAGCTTATGAAAAAAAGTATATGTAATACTATAGAAATTATGTCTTAAGATAAAATTAGGGGTTCTAATTCTCAAATTGATTGTAAATTTAACATTCTAATATTGATGTCATCTACAGTTCTATAGCTTTTTTTTTATAATCAATTATACAATTATCTTCTTTGTGAATATCATCACAGTTTTTAACCTGAGTGTTTTTTTTACAATTTTTTATTTTTGAATTACCATTTTATTGTTTTAAAAATAAATGAAACCACTTAACAGGTAAATATCACAATATTTTACCTTATCCATGCAGAGGTAAAAGTTAAATCCAGATTTTCTAATTAAATGAAATCAAAATAAATGGCCACTTAAAATAAGCTCATTTGCTTGAAGTTTGTGCATAATGATAGTCATTAGAACTTTATATCCTTTAAGTGTATCCATGGTGATAGTCATAAGAACTTTGTATCCTTTAAGTGTATCCATGGTGATAGTCATAATAACTTTGGATTCTTTAAGTGTATCCATGATGATAGTCATTAGAACTGTATATCCTTTAAGTGTATCCATGATGATAGTCATCTGTACTTTGTATGCTTGAAGTGTATCCATGGTGATAGTCATAAGAACTTTG
>MJUT01015281.1:833305-858636 GCA_002080005.1 Gigantidas platifrons | reverse complement strand
TGATAGTCATCAGAACTTTGGATTCTTTAAGTGTATCCATGGTGATAGTCATCTGTACTTTGTCTGCTTGAAGTGTATCCATGATGATAGTCATCAGAACTTTGTATCCTTTAAGTGTATCCATGGTGATAGTCATCTGTACTTTGTATGCTTGAAGTGTATACATGGTGATAGTCATAAGAACTGTGTATCCTTTAAGTGTATCCATGGTGATAGTCATAAGAACTTTGTATCCTTTAAGTGTATCCATGGTGATAGTCATAAGAACTTTGTATGCTTGAAGTGTATCCATGGTGATAGTCATCAGAACTTTGTATCCTTTAAGTGTATCCATGGTGATAGTCATAAGAACTTTGGATTCTTTAAGTGTATCCATGGTGATAGTCATCTGTACTTTGTATGCTTGAAGTGTATCCATGGTGATAGTCATAAGAACTTTGTATCCTTTAAGTGTATCCATGGTGATAGTCATCAGAACTTTGGATTCTTTAAGTGTATCCATGGTGATAGTCATCTGTACTTTGTCTGCTTTAAGTGTATCCATGATGATAGTCATCAGAACTTTGTGTCCTTTAAGTGTATCCATGGTGATAGTCATAAGAACTTTGGATTCTTTAAGTGTATCCATGGTGATAGTCATCAGAACTTTGGATTCTTTAAGTGTATCCATGGTGATAGTCATCTGAACTTTGGATTCTTTAAGTGTATCCATGGTGATAGTCATAAGAACTTTGGATTCTTTAAGTGTATCCATGGTGATAATCATCTGAATTTTGGATTCTTTAAGTGTATCCATGGTGATAGTCACCTGAACTTTGGGTTCTTTAAGTGTATACTTGTTGATACTCATCAAAACTTTGTATCCATGGTGATAATCATAAGAACTTTGGATTCTTGAAGTGTATCCATGGTGATAGTCATCAGAACTTTGGATTCTTTAAGTGTATCCATGGTGATAGTCAGCAGAACTTTATATCCTTTAAGTGTATCCATGGTTATAGTCATAAGAACTTTGTATTCTTTAAGTGTTTCCATGGTGATAGTCATCTGAACTTTGGATTCTTTAAGTGACCCAGGGCAGTCCTCATGATGAGCACAGGTCCTCCGCCCAAGACCTGTAAAACTTTGTTTGGATCTGTAATTTTTTCAGTTTTTATTTAGAATTATACATATGAAAATAAATACAAGAATATGATTCGGACTGGTAAATTCAAATGTTTTTAACGAGAAATGTCATGGTGATATCCCTCTGAACTTTGTATGTTTTAAGTGTATCCATGATGACAGTCATCTGAACTTAAAGGGATACTAAAGCTCATTTTGGTATATTTTTTTTATCTCATGAAAACTTGGAATTGATTCAATAAATGATATTTATGATAAATTATCCCGGTTTTTATCAATGAATCTTTGTAAAAGTGACATAATTTGTTGATATTTCTGTCATGTCATTNNNGGTTTTCTCTGGGTTTTTCCAATGATTGAAATTTTTGCTTCCTAGACAAAAATTCATTTCGACCCTTTTAAGTGATATTTTAACGATATTAGGGATTATATGGGCGTGCAAAGTATTTTTGGATTGTTTTTACAATTAAATTTAAAAGAAACAACCTTCGTCACGAGTTGAAAAAATATATGTTAAAATGAGCTTTAGTATCCCTTTAAGATGCTTTTATTAAGTGTATCCATGATGATGGTCATCTGAACTTAAAATGCTTTAAGTGTATCCATGGTGATAGTCTGCTAAGCTTTGTGTCCAATATTGATATTCACTTCTGCTATAGAAAATTGTTGCTATAAGACAAACAATTAAATTGTCAATTGTTTTACATACATTTTTAACCAGGTAGAAAAGTGAAATAAGTGTAGTCTTCATTGTGGCATTTCTGGGATTATTAGTATTTCTAATGAAATCAAAGGTATTTAAATAAGATTAAATGTTTACATTTAAAGCATTGTTATGGGAACCATTCCGTTTGCAGTAATGGCATATTTATTATTTTATTGTTTGTCAACTTGTGATTATTGAGATATTAAACAGTTTGTTTTCAATTTTTTAGTTATAAATTTATTTCTGTGCCACAAACTACAACGGATATGTTCCACTTGTAAAATATGTCCTGGCCCTTCACTCATGACTTATCACCGGGTTTGTAACTATATTAACACGACGGGAAATGCCTCCCCTTCCGAAGCACCTGAGTTCACCCCCAGTTTATAGTGGGGTTCTTGTTACTCGATCTTTAGTTTTATGTTTATGTTTTGTAGATCGTTGTTTGTCCTTTTGTACATTTTCTTTTGGCGATTGTATTGTCTGTTCTTCTTCGATATACGGGTTCTGATAATCCCTTTGGTATCTTCAAACTTAGATACGATAACGTAACCCTCATTCCGCTTGTGCTCCATTTAGGGTTACGAATCGATCCCATTCAACGTATGGGACTAGGAGCAGCGCCCGGGGTGATTCACACCGGGCGGTTTTTTGTCCTAATTCCGTTGTAAGCGGTAGGAAAAATTAACGGGATTGAAAGATAAATATATTTAGGTAAACCTTGAGGTGTTAAGTAAAGGTTGCATCAATCCATGGTAGACTTATATCCATCTGAAAATTTGAATGCATGAAATCTTCTTTCTGTCCGACATTTTGTTTACAAGTTGCTATTTCACGTGCACTTGCCTCGTTTTGGAGATATCTTTATTTGGATCGATTCATAGTAAATTCGTAGTCAACGGTTTCCATATTTGGCATTGAGATCCATATATGGATAGGCTCCGCTCATCAAGAGAGTCTACGTAAGGTGTTATGGCGGACAAGTAAGTTAACAATTTTCAAATACGAAACCGGCAGTCTTGAAGATAGAAACAGGTATTGTAATTTGCTCCCATACGTTGAATGAGATCGATTCGTAACCCTAAATGGAGCACAAGCGGAATGAGGGTTACGTTATCGTATCTACTTCAAACTCTCCTCACAGGAAACAGGTTTTTCTGTACATAGTACTTTTACTGGGTACTGGCCAAGGATTATACGGGTCAAACGCACAGAGCTGCTCAGTTCGTCCCCCGGGATTGCAGATAGGGGAGCCCCTCGATGGGGCGTTGTCAGATTATAATATTGAAAACAGCACATAACCGTGGAACATAGGGGGTAAACTGTTTGAAGAGTGTCACGATCCCTGCACACAGAAATCCTCTTTTGTAGATTTCGGAAAAAAGTATGCACATTGAAGACGCTACAACATTCTAAACTTGTTCGTCGCTACCCATGGCCAACTCTGTACTTTATCAGTGGTAGTCAAAGTTGTTGACCCGGTTGAAACACCTCATTTCTATGTAGTTTTATCTCACTCGAACCAGATTCTCAATTGAGCTTTTCTGATCGAAATGTGTGTGGCACATGTCTGTTCGTTCGTCCGTCCACATGGCGTAAACTTATTTTCAACTTCTTCAGAATCACTGCACCCCAAGTCACAAAACCTACCATAAATATTCCTCTAGGGTCCTGAAGCAGTGTTGTATTTTTTAAAGCGAATAAACAATTCAAGATGTCTGTCCTGACCTCTGATTGGTCGAGATATTTAATTTTCAACTTCTTCTCCAGAGCTACTTCATGTGAGGTCACCAGAAATGTTCCTACATTGGTCCTCAAGAAGTGATTCAGTATCCAACATGTCCGCCCCTGTCTCTAATTGGCTGTGACAATTTTTTTAAACTTTATTTTCCCCACAACTAATTGATATGAGATCACCCACCCCCTGACAAGAGTAAGCGGGTCATTGATTACTGCAGTTTAGATAAGTATAGAAGTTCGATTACTGCAGATAGTTCCGGTCAAGTACTGAAGTAGTAAGGATTACTTTGGAAATCTCACATGGCAGAGGTAGGAATTTTTCTATACTTTAGAAGATTATTTTTAAACAGCAAGTTAAGATATAGCCTATCCAACAATGACATGTTTATAGATTATACCTAAAAGGTCTGTTGATCGACATGTTTGCCCATTTTCTTAAACATTCAACGAAAACGGCGATGGGTATTGTCAAATGTTGTCTTCCGCCAGGGTAAAATTTAGTAATTGACTACAATTCATCAGAAAAAGTAGGTTGCATGTGCTTTTCAGACCGGGCATATATTCTTCATGTAACAGCTAATGTTGTTCGATAAAAAAAACTCGGCGTTTTTCACGAAAATAACGAACATCACATATATGATCACTGCAGACAAACGGTAAGCGGCAAAATGATTACTGTATTATGCAGGGAACAAACATGAATCTGTTTGCTTATCTTGTGATGAAACTTTGCCTGTGTCCGACTTTGTAATTATAAACTCCCTGAAATCACTGAAATACCCGGAAATAATTCAGTTAGGTTTTGGTGAGAAGTACATCGAGTGCCCAGAAGTGTTGCAACAAGTGAAAAGTTTCACCACAAGAGAAGCAAAAGTGGCCCTAATATGCTTCCGTATTAATTAGTACATTTGTATTGTCAACCAAAAAACAAAATATCCTATTTTTATTTTATTTATTTGAGTTAAAAAATAACTTCTATTGGCTTTTGTTGTATATTATTGAACTTGTTCTCGTTCTGAATATAGCAGAAATACTGCTCGCTGGATGTTAAATAATAATATAGCTGAAATACTGCTCGCTGGACGTTAAATAATAATATAGCAGAAATACTGCTCGCTGGACGTTAAATAATAATATAGCAGAAATACTGCTCGCTGGACGTTAAATAATAATATAGCAGAAATACTGCTCGCTGGACGTTAAATAATAATCAATCAATCATGTTACCTCTATATTGATAATTAGAAGAACTGTGGTAACGGTGTTGGGATATTAGTATTTGTCTTCACTTATTTTTTTTTTTATTGTTACCGGTCGTGTTATGGTATGGGTCTGTCGTCGTCGTCGTCGTCGTCTGTATTCCTCTGCAACAATTTTTGTTCTAGCTAACCGATCCTTCTGAATTATTAAAACAATGAACTTTGGCACTTCATACAATCTGAAGTTGATTTTAGCAATTGCAGTCCTGTCCGTTTGCAAACAAGAGGCATCGAGGTACCAAAAGGGTTCATTTTTTGTGGAGCGTTTGTTGTTCCTTTGTTTCAAATTAGGTTTTTAAGAGGGCCATTTAGGTTAAATATATACCGGTATATCTATGTATACACAATATACATAGGGTTAGGGTTATGATGTTTAACGTCACCTTCAACAATTATTTCAGTTATATCTTGGCTGTCAGTTTTATTGGTGGAGGAAACCGGAGTATCCAGAGAAAACCACCGACCTGTAGCAAATCACTGACAAACTTGATGACATAATGTTGTATCGAGTACACCTCACCATGAAGGGGGTTCGAACTCACAACTTTAGTAGTAATAGGTACTGATTGCACAGATATTTGTAAATCCAATTATTGTTCCATTCTGTAGACTTTCTTTAACCAGAGATTCTTTTGTCCCAGCTACAGTAAGGAAATGGAATAGCCTTAATCTTTCAGTGCGTAATCTTGACACATTATTTAAATTTAAAAAGGCAATCCGCAGTTCAAGTTCAATGCCAATTCCGAGACACTTCTTATGGTCCTAGAAAACTGAATATAATTTTAACAAAGCTTCGCTGCAATGCATCCTTCTTGAATTACGATTTATGTAAAGTTAAAATTGTATCAAATGCTTCCTGTAACTGTGGAGCACCATGTGAAAATTCTCACCATTTCTTTTTTGATTGTGATAAATATACAGATAATAGGGACATATTATTTAATAGTCTTAATTGGCTACATTCTAACATTAATATTGATGTAAACCTACTGACAAAAGGAGGTGATTTTCTAATATATCAAGAAAATACAACTATTTTTAAGCATGCTTTAAAATATATTAAAGACTCCAAAAGATTTACAATTGTCTAAATGATCTAAAGAACCAACACACATCCCCAAAAGTGTTTATTCTTATTTTTTTCTTTCGCATATTGTCTCGACCTATGTTTTTGTATATGATCATTCTGTGTTTATTTATCTCTATGCATATTATATACATATTATATTATATCATTGCGCATGCTACTACATATATTGTAAATAATTGTATTCGCGAGAAGACTTCATAAGTTGGAACTTGTGTCCAATTCCTATTTGTTATATTTAGCAAATAAAAAATATGTCTAAGCTAAATCCAACTACCACACGGTCACGACCACGGCGGTCTCAAATATGAATAATAACCGCTTCATAAGAAGAGTTTGAAGATACCAAAGGGGTAATCAGAATCCGTATATCGAAGAAGAACAGACAACACAATGGCCAAAANAGTAACTTTATTAAATGCCAAACCAGGCATGCGCCGGAAAATAATCATCAGTATGTTGATGGATGTTCCGTAAACGAAGAAGAAGAAGAAAAGAAAAAGTACAAAAGGACAAACAACGATCTACAAAACATACATATAAAACTAAAATAACATAAGTAACGAAAGACACAAATAATAATGTTAATTTCCTTTGATATTCTGTCAATCAAATTAAAAGTCAATATTCTTTAATTGCTCCTGGTTTGGTTTTGCGCGACATATACACTAATAACAAAACCAGGAGCCATTAAAGATTGAATTCTAATTAGATTGGTAGTCTGTTATTTTATATATTCCTTCAATGTTGACAAAGCATCAAGATTTGAATAGTCAAATTTATTAATCACAATATCTGAGTTTCCCTTTCCTGATCGTGAAGTAAAATAAGGAAGAAATTGTACAACTCGATCAATGGATCACTTTACCTTAAAAGAAGGTTAATGTAATTCAAATCTAAATCAGCTCTTGTTTATGCACTTCTTGCTGCTGTTGTTATCGATGCCACAATTTAGCTATAAGCTTACTATGTCAACATCTTTAAATGTATAGGTATTAACAAGGATTTATATAGTAAGACCTACTATATAAATTCTTGGTATTAATGACTTTAATGTAGTAACAAATTGATTAAGCCCACGGTTTTACACATGGTAAAAATTAACATTAAAAAAAAACATTCATAATTTTTAGAATTAAATTTTGCTTTTGATATGGGACGAAGTTCCAACTATGGTAGAAATAGCAATTTTTTTTTTATATATACTAATAACTAAATTTTCATGCACCGGAAATGACATACCGGAAGTCAATACATNCTATTTTTAAAAAAGGGGATGCCTCTTTGCCTTCAAATTACCGTCCAATATCTTTAATTAGTTGTGTTGGTAAAATTATGGAGAGAGTAGTCTATAAAAATGTTTATAATTATCTTGTTAGAAACAAACTTATATATGAGTATCAGTCTGGCTTTCTACCGACACATTCTACTATCCACCAGTTGTTAGAACTATACAACTCTATACTCAATTCACTAGAAAAAAAAGAATTTAGCTGTTTTTTATTCTGTGACTTTTCCAAAGCCTTTGATAAAGTTTGGCACAGGGGTTTAATACATAAAATGAATTCTTATGGTATAAAAGGTCCTTTAATCAAATGGTTTGGAAATTACTTGTATCAAAGAAAACAAAAAGTGATTAACAGGGCAACATCATCAACTGTTTGTGAAGACTCTGCTGGGGTCCCCCAAGGCCCATTGCTATTTTTAATTTATATAAATGATATTGGAGAGAAGCTCCTCTCTCTCAGTAGACTCTTTGCAGATGATACTTCTTTAGGTTATTCAAGTCAAAATGTTGTTGAAATTGAAAATGTTATAAATCATGATTTGTGTGAACTAAATACCTGGTCCTCAAAATGGTTAATGTCTTTTAATCCAGACAAAACTGAGATTATGTTATTTTCCAATACAGACGTTGGATATAACTTTAATTTCTCATTTAATGGAAACAATATCCCTATAACAATGTGTCATAAACACTTGGGTGTAACCTTGTCAAGTGATGCTAAATGGAATAACCATATTGAAAATATAATCTTAAACGTATCAAGACATTTAGGTATATTGCGAAAATTAAAATATAGGTTAAGCAGACAAAATCTAGAAAAACTGTACTTCGTATATATCCGCCCAATTTTTGAATATGCCTGTGAAATATGGGATAATTGTGGATTGTGTAATTCAACCAAACTTGAAAAATTGCAACTAGATGCTGCAAGGATTGTTACTGGTTTACCAATTTTTACAAAAACGGATAAATTGTACTCAGAAACAGGATGGACTACTCTCTCTAGTAGAAGACATAATAGGAAACTCCAATTATTTTATAATATAAAGAACGGACATGCACCAAATTATCTTAGAGAACTTATTCCTCCTACTGTACAAAGCACAACTATTTACCCCTTAAGAAACGGTTCGGATTTAATAATACCTTTTTGTAGACTCTCGATCACAACTGAATCTTTTATTCCATCTACTGTTAAACTCTGGAACCGGCTAGATCAATCTGATCGTAATCTTGACACATTAACTAAATTCAAAAAAGCCATTCGAAAGGAACAGTCAGATAATACAAAACGTATCCCGAAACATTTTTATTATGGTCCCAGAAAACTTAATATTATTCTAACTCAACTTCGTAACTCGTATTCATTTCTAAATTATGATCTATCAAAGGTCAATATAGTAAATGATGCTGCTTGTTCCTGTGGAGCCCCACGGGAAGATGCATTCCATTATTTTTTTACTTGTCCTAAGTATACCGAAATAAGACTTAATATGATGAATAATTTAAATTGGGTACAGACAATCGATCTGAATATACTAACTCGCGGGTCCGATGACTTAACATACGAAGAAAATATTAATATCTTCAAACACGTTTTCAATTTTATTAAATCTTCAAAAAGATTCCTTGTAGTATAATTACTCGATAATTATCTACTCTCCAACCTCGCATCCATCCAACACAATTTTTATTTTTTGTTATTAATTCGTTTATTACTTTATTTACAATATATTTTCTATATGTATTATATGCATGCTCAGAATGATCATTATACTATGTGAAATTATTGTATTAATGGGAGAAGACTTCATAAGTTGGCAAAACTTGTGTCCTATCCCTTTTGTTAATTTAACAAATAAAATCATCATAAACTAAAAAAGTTCCAACTATGGTAGAAATAGCTATTTTTTTTTCTATATACTAATGACTAAATTTTCATGCACCGGAAATGACATACCGGAAGTCAATACATGGTTAAATCTGTGCAGAAAATTTGATGCGGACGTTTCGTAACCTGGTCGTTTCGTACCTACATCGGGACTTAAAAAACGACGGAAGATTTGGGTCTGGGTCCCCCTATTTAAAAAAAAATCTGGATCCACCCTCGGTCTACTTTGAAAAAAAATTATAGGTCCATATATCCGAGTTAATATGGTTTAAAAAAAAATATTGGACTTCGTCCCAAGTTAGGTAACACCTATTATCATATTACCAAGAAGCACAAAGAGTACGGTAGTGATTTTTATGCATATCAATAACCGAATAAGAGGCATATATATACAATACTTGTTCACTGTCGAGGCATATAGGTAATATGTGTATGAGGCTTAGAAACGGGGGAAAATGCGAGGCTTCGCCGAGCCTTTTCCCGCGTTTCGCGCCGAAAACATTAATATGCTTCGACAGTGCACATGTATTGTATTTATCCTGCAATTTTAAATCGTAAATTAGGAGATAACTGTATTTTATTTGAAAATTTCACGGCATCAATTGGAGATTTGATGGTCTAAAAATCAAAAAAATTAAAATTCCGCGAAATGTTGTTGACGACTTTGATACATTTTTTTTTCAAAAGCTTTATTTAAAGACGATACATAGCAATACAAATAACACAAGCTCTGTTGAGCTTTTAAGTCGTCTATCAAATAACATAAATAGTAACAGGAAACATGCATGACAGTACATATAATACAGCAAGGTATATATAAGACTTATAATCATAAAACATTACAACATTTAGTCAATGTTATAATTAACATAAATAACGTGACGTCATATGCAGACTTCCAGTTTAAAACGTTAAAAGCAGACTTTTTTGGGATTCGAGTACGCTTCAATTTGGATTAATTTTATCTAAAATAAGTTTTTGAGGTAGGCATTTTAATTATTTTTGTGCATTGTTGTTAATATGACATGTAGGATTTCACGTTTTCAAGATGGCGGATCCTTCCAGTTGATTTCTGATTCTATTTATTACTGACCAATATCAAAAAAATATTGGGAAGGCTATATTGGTCGGTAAATGCTGTCATTGCAGGATAAATACATTTATGAACGTTCACCAGATGAATTAATTTTTGAACAAGGAAAGTTTGAAAATACCGTCTATCTCAGATGCATGAAAAGGGATTTTTTTAATCCTTTTATCACATCAAAGCACTCATTTCATATATCACATGAATGATATATTGTTTTTGTCTGCTCCCTCCCTCTGTAATGAGACGACGAATAATGTCTCGAAAGTCCCGTATCGATATACGATTGCCTGATAATAATAAATTGCGACAAAGTGTGCTTTCTTGGTTAGCAGGTGTAATTGTCCTGTTCATGGCGTTTTAGTCAAATCTTTGTGTCTTGGTAATCTGACAGAAAAAGATACAGTCAATGAGATTAATAACGGGAACCATAACTGTGTGAAGGCCAATAATAAGCTATGATACTAATTGATTTGGGAATACCCCGAGAAAACCACCGACCTGCTGCAAGTTACTGACAAACTTTATCACATAATGTTGTATCGAGTACACCTCAACATGACTATGATTCGAACTCACAACTTTAGTGGTGATAGGCACTGATTGCACAGGTAGTTGTAATCCAATTACCATACGATTACGACCACAACGGTCCATAATTGCTTTGTGTTGGTAGAAAAGTACAGAGATAATAATAAAGACCAATTAAGTTCATGTAAATTCATCCATAGCTGAAGCTTCTGGGTCATAAGATCATGAAGCATAATTGTCAATTTATGGTTGTTAACAGGGGCGGATCCAGGGGGGAGTGTGGGGGGGGCACCTCCTAAAATTGGAAAAAATAAGATTTTTTTTGCGTAAAATCGTGATTTTTCACACGAAATACCCCAACAATTTTCGCGCCTCTCTCCGCTCGGCGCGATCATTTTAAGTGCGCCCCCTAACTTGAAATCCTGGGTCTGCCCTTAGTTAAGATGAGGAGCAGAAAGGTTAATATCTACTAAGGTTGAAAATGGACTCATTTTTCTCCAGGTAATATGTTAGTATTCTCAGAAAAATATGTTGTTTTTAACACCATAGCCAAATGTTTTTTTCTTGCTAGACCATTTACCTATTCTAATGTCATGCTACTTATGGAGTTAATATATTAGTTTTCAAATTTATCAAATTAAATATGACATCGTCATTTATTCTGTAAAACAGATGGTAGTAAAATATACTAATCGACGATACACGTGTTAAAAAGGTCAAAATTCAGTACTCAATGTTGTATATCTCACGGCTTCCAATAAATAGACAGATGTATGCCCGTTTTAACAACTGAACATACTTCATAACCAGAACAACGTTATATAGAGTAAATGTAAAAGAAAAAGAAAAAAAGCAACGAATAACAATGTCAGTTGTGTCACCTTGCCTCCCCCCCCCCCCGCCACCAGAAAATGATGGATAGTACTGGAGGTTCCCGGTGCTCATAAGTCACTGGCTATGCATGTTTGTACACTTTTGAAAATATAATTAACATAGATTGTATTTTAATAAATGACTAAAAATTTTGAGTTTGCATCATATATTAACAGACATCTAGAAAAAAATGTTGATTTGAGAAATGGATTTTTTTCTAGAGATTTATTGAAATCAAGCGGATTATGCCAATCGTAAAGAATGCCCCAACTATCTGGTCCACTCCTATCTCCCCTTTTTTGCACTGTCTTGGCGGTCCATTCCTACGCCGTAATTGTTCCCAATACAATGATAGGCGGCTGAATACAACTTTCCAATCATTCCAGGCTACTACTAAGTATTCATTTAATGGAACAATGACAATGCATTTAATTCTTCACGGAAGTTGACAGAAATTGTGATATGGGTGAGCAGTGTCGGATTTATATAAAGAGAGGCACTAGGCTAATCCATCTGCGAGGCCCCTCCCAATTCCCTACCACCAAGGCTGGAGGAAGATGGAAGTGTAATGATGAGGGTTGTTTAAAATTCTGCAATATTCTGAAATGGAACGTAACTGTGTAAGGAAAATTACTGAAAGGTTGTTTAGAAAGTACATAAAGCTATGACAGCATCAGTGTGAAAGTCCAATGACAGTGTTAAAAATATTATACACCTACAGTTTGAGGCCTTAGGCTTCAGCCTATCGAGCCTATAGGTAAATCCTTGGGCGGAGGACACCTACAGTTTGAGACCTTAGGCCTCAGCCTATCGAGCCTATAGGTCAATCCGGCAATGTGTGTGCGAGTTACAAACTTAATATCCTTAGGTGCTAATGTTGGCATTAAACAGTAAACGTGTGTGCGAGTTACAAACTTAATATCCTTAGGTGCTAATGTTGGCATTAAACAGTAAACACCAATCAATCTATAATATCATTGGGCATAGCAAAATATAGAAATAATAAGTAAGACAATACAATGAAGACAACATAATAAGTCTGGACGAAAATATTTAAGAATTACCACTAAAAACTACATTCTTTTCTGTGTTTTTATTTTTATCTAAAAAATAGCAAAATCTGTTTTGAATTGACACCATAAAGTGTTTAAAAATCGAAGTACCGGTATTATATGAAATATATAGGATAAACAGAACGGATGTGAAAACTTTTGTCCCTTGTGTGTAGTACACTTTTATGACCGTAAGGCAAAAACTCTCAAAAAGTATGTTAATTACTTGGGTTTAAAAATGTTAAATCATCAACACAAAAGTGAGTTCTAATTACACTCCACTGGGAATGTTATGTTAAATTATTTGGCTAGATTAGCACTATTTGCAATAAGATGCGAAAACATAAAATTATTCCAATAAAAACGTCGATATCAAATCTTTTGCGCACGACACGTTCCTGTAATAACCTTCATTGTGTTCGCTCAAAGCCAAATGATTAAAAAAATGTTCAAGGGTAATAAAACCAAAGGGCCTAAACAAGATAGCGAAATATTGGCTACGGCCACCGATGTCGTGACGTAACGTACATGTATAACTTACGCTGGAAGACATTTTGAATTTCATGTCAGAAAAATACAAACCTTTTGTTCTGGAATCATACAGTTGAATGCATTACCAAAACATAAAACTATTGGAAATCGTCATGCCTAAAGCATGTAAAGGAAAGGTGAAATATCCCATTTAACCATATGTTGTTGCTCTGGCCAAGTATCTCATTTGTCAAAACAATCAAATGAAGCATTTTATGTGAAAAGGCTTTTGGAACCATATTAGTCACTAACATCTGTGACCTGATAGAAGCATTAACTGTTGACAAACATGCATACTATATATACTCATCAGCATATTAACTATTAAGTTAGTATATCGTATTTTCAAAGTTAAAGGTACGTAATGATTTTCAGTTGTAAGTCAGTAGGACTAAATATGTGTTAACTGTTAATATCACGGTCTTTATTTTAATTGAAGAAACATCGTTGTGTTAAACTCGATGGTATTGATAGTTTTACATTTTTATATTTGTATTTCGAAATTAGGAACCGGTTATTTAACGATTACAAATGGTATTATTCATCTAGCCAGAAAATTTGTTTACCGATTCTGATTATCCCTTTGGTATCTGCAAACTTTTCTTTTCACAGGAAACAAAAAATTAAATTTATTCATTAAAATCTAAGAAAAATATTTATTTAGTTATTTTATTTTATTTTTTTTATCTATTTTTTTTTTTTTTTTTACAAAAATGGTATTTCCTCTTCAGAATTCACCAAAATTTTTCGATGAAAAGTACAATGTCATATCAAATATTTTTACATACTTTTTCTATACAATTTTGCGAGAGAATTAAAAAAAACCGCAACCCCTTCCCCAAGTTAAATGATCGCTACCTAGAATAGTATTGGAATGTAAATTGTAAATGTAAATTATATCTGTTCTTGGAATTGTTCAAACAGAGCGACTTGTGGGAAATTGGGAGATTATATTGTAATTGTCTGCCATGTTTTCATTATTGAATATACATATGTATCGGCAATACAACGATATAGGGTCGAAACATGTAAGTTGCTGTTAACATAAGATTATATGAATATTGACACGAACAAGTTAAAATAAGGAAAAAAGAGATGAAATAATAAAGAAATAAAGTAATTTTATTGAAAATGAATATGTAAACAGAAAGTTAAAAAAGGGTGGTTGTAATTCCGTGCCACGAGCGCCGGTGTTATAAATTACTTTTTATCTACAATATTTTCGAAACATCATTATCAATACATGATCATTCTAATTCAGATGAAGTTCTTACTTTTTGTTCTGTTGGTTGTTATGGTAACGGTTGTACATTCATTTGACTCAATAAGTAAGTATCATTATATATTATCTGCTGTGATTTCTACTTATTTCCCCCACCCCATCATTGATTATCTTCTTTCAATTACGAGCGGTAGATCATGAATACGAGCCCAGGTCGGATCAAACCAAAGACTAAAATAAATTGGCACGTGCTGCTTCTCCGGTACGTGTGCAGGATTAAGGAGTAAGAGCAAAGGGTTCGGAATCAGCAGGATTAAGGAGTAAGAGCAAAGGGTTCGGAATCAGCAGGATTAAGGAGTAAGAGCAAAGAGCGCTGGGCTCGGAATCAGTATGATGTGTCTGAGTGGAGCGACATGTCTACCCACGAACTGTTGTTTCAGTGAGATTGCACTATGAAAATCTAGCTAAGCGTGTTGGTCTAGTACAAAGACGAGATCATCATCATTTCATTGAAATGCAACTTGTTCTCGCCGTGATATAGTTGAAAAATTGCTCTGTCAATTGGCGCTAAGCAACAATCACTCACTCACTCTGTCAAAATCTGGTAAAAATCAACGAAGACATAAGTGGGACCGCTATTTACATTTTCAAATATATTTTGTAGAATTCGTTTAAATTGGTGTTTTACCTATGATACATTGTATTCTGCTTGTTCTTTTGTGTAAATGCTGTCAAAAAGGGTGTAAAACATATTCAACACATTCTGATCGATCTTGGTATGGCTATTCATGTATACAAATGTAAGGATACCTGATCCTTATGTATAAGGTATGGTTAATGTTGTTACCAATCTGAGCAAATGCACTTCAAATCTTGTTGTGGTATATATATTGTTTTTATTTGATTATCTCTGTATTTTAAATAAATATAACATCTTTACGAAGATGAAAAAATAATAGCTTTGTCGATGTTGTCATCTTCTGGTTTGTGATAAATTATAAGTATTTTACTAATAGTAAAAGTTTCGAAACAATACACATTTTCTTTACTCTGTGGGTGTGTTCTATATGGACTAATTATATTAAAGGTGGGTTCGATATGTCATTTGGCAAATAACAAATCGTTTTTCCATAATAAAGCTTCCACTAATAAAGCTTTTCTGGTACCCGATTCATGTAGTATATTGTTTATATAAAGGAGGATATGCTTTAAGTTGTAAATCTTGTTTCTGATCCTATTGTCATGTTTTAGGACAATAAAATGTGTTTAAACTAAACTAACAATACAAATTACAAATATTTTAGTAAATGAATATTCGATCTTTCAGTACCCGGATGTACTGGCTGTAGTGTGAAAGGAATTTGTTATTTCCCTAACCAGGAATGGAAACAAGGTTGTTGGACAAAGAAATGTAATGTATACCCTAATGGATATGGATGGAGAACAGACATCATAAAAACTCGTAAGTAAATTTAAATACACATTACATGATGTAGGGAGGGGAGGTTTTATGGTTTTTAACGCCACGTTCAGCAATATTTCAGTTATATCTTGTCGGTCGGTTTTATTGGTGGAGGAAACCGGAGTACCTGGAGAAACCACCGATCTTTCGCAAGTCACTGACAAACCTTATCACAGATTGCTGTATCGAGTAGACCTCGCCTGAGCGGAAATCATGTAAAGTGAATGTAATACAAGACATGAAAGAAATATACTAATTTTACTTGGCAGAGAGACAAAAGACAGTGTGGTATTTATTGTTTTTCATTGTATCACACGCTCATTCATCTATCAATTAGATTTCTTGCTCATTGAACTAAATGTCAGTCACTCAAACAAGGGCAAATATCATAGAACCATAGAATCATACAACTGAATTAATATGTGAAATATGTTCTGAGCAGTGTCAAAAATGTGTATGTTGCAGGCGACGGATAGACCAAATTCAATAACAGGGGTTAGGTTGATGGTGTTTAATACCACTTTCACAATATGTTAGTAATATCGTGGCGGTCAGATTGATAGGTAACCGGAGTATCCGGAGAAAACCACCGACCTGCCGCAAGTCCCTGACAAACTTTATCACATAATTTTGTATCGAGTATACCTCGCCTGAGTGGGATTCGAACTCACAACGACGTGGCGTTAGTCTATAACAGTTTCACTCTTAATTAGAATTATCACCAAGTGTTCTCGTCACTGTTATTTGTAATAATGTTAACACTGTGTTGCTCATCTTTTTAGTTTTCTGTGTTGCTTTGTGTTTTTGTGAATTGCTTGTCTTCGTACTGTGTCTTGTGTGCCCATTATTGCCAGTGTCTCTAGATTGCCTATTTTTATTGCCCCTTCGATTTTCTCTGACGTTTATTTAGTAACATTATGGATGTCATAAACACTTCCCGGTCTTTTCCTCATTCATGACTTATTACCGGGTTTGTAACTAGATTAACACGACGTGTGACACTAATGGAGCAGGAACTGCTTACCCTTCCGGAGCACCTGAGTTCACCCCCGGTTTTAGTGGGGTTCGTGTTACTCGAACTTTAGTTTTATATGTGTGTTTTGTAGAACGTTGTTTGTCCTTTTGTACTTTTTCTTTTCTTTTGGCTATTGTGTTGTCTGTTCTTTCTTGATATACGGATTGTGATTTCACCGTTGGTATCTTCAAACTCTTCTTATTTATGAAATTCCTTTGTAACATTAGGACATATGGCAAGAATTATATGTTACAAAAACGTTCTAGCATTAGGCATATTCATACTTTGTGACATTAGGTTTTTTCTACATTTATGTTCAAAACATTTGCAATATTCGACATATTCCTCCAATTTAATGTTAAAAAGGTTTGCTACAGTAGAAATGGTGGTACATTTATATGTTAAGAAGAAGCTGTTTAAGATTAATTTGAGTATACCAAAAGGGTAATCAGAAGCCGTAAAACGAAGTAGGACAATCAGTACAAAGGATAAAAGGAAAAACAATGATATTCAAAACACTACTCAGACAAGGAAAGATTAAGATGCACGAACCCCATTAAAACCAGAGATGAACTCCGGTGGTTCGGAATGGTAAGCAGTTCCTGTTCCAACAGTGGCACCCGTCGTATAACTCGAAATCCGATAATAAGTCATGAATGAGGAAAGGACAATGTTTTGTATTCTACCATACTAGATAAACCAAGTCATTTTTACGGAAAGATATTGTACTCGCCCGCATTATATTCCGAGATAAGTATAAATGCAATGTATTAAGAACTGTATTACATTTTTTTTCCTCCTGTGACAGAATGTCCAGATACATATGGGAGATGTGTGGATCATGGCAAGATGAATGCAGATGGTAAATGTACATGTATAGTGACTGGGTTGCATTGGCATTACAACTGTGCAGGAAAATAAATTACTATTTTTTTCTGTTGCAAAAGTAAAAGGAAACTTTAATGTTAATTCAATAAATGCATTCTCTTCAATTCATAATGTGTTATTTCTCTTAATAGCTTCAAGAGAATACTTCATGAGAAAGATAGTGAGTTTTTTTTTCTAAATATGACCGGGTCGTAGCCTTCTTCATAAAAAATGGCATTCCTCTTTATCCACCATTACATAGACTAGAAATATCAGACAAATACACATGAGAAGCGTCATGTGTACTTAGGTCAACAATATATTTTAGGCAGAACATAAACATTGTTCTCTGTGAACTTTTGCACACCGATACACGATCTTTAGATGTATAAGAAATTTTGAATACCGTAAATTGGGATATTTTGGCCATAGTTTTATTTTGGCTTATTTGCCACCAAAATATCCCAATTTACGGTTTACCAAAGACGTAAATATATTGAAGAAGGACAAACAATACAATAGCCAGAAGAATAAAGAATAATGACAAACAATACAATAGCCAAAAGAATAAAGAATAATGACAAACAATGACTATCCACAAAACAGTAGACAGAAAATAAATATTGAGCAACACGAACCCCACTAAAACCAAGCATGAATTCGAAATGGTAAGGAGTTCCTGCTCCACTAGTGGCACCCATCGTGTTAATGTTAACGACACGAACATCATATGATATGGAAATCGGGTTTGACATCAGTATGCCAAAATAAATAGAAATAACGTAAATAAAACATGAACACCCTACAAATGGAAGTGATGAAGCAAACATCGTTTCTACGCAGTTTGTTGCGGACATCACAACAAGGTACTAAAATGTTCTCCACGATGGCAATCATCTCCCGTTCCACTTGTTGCATCCGTCTTGCTAAAACTCCGGTGATAAGCTATGAAAGAGGAAAGGAGATCAGAATTGTGATTACGCCATATGAAACATATCCAGAGATATTCCGTAACGATTAACCAAGTCATGATGGCCACCGTAAAATGTTCGAAGTGATGACTTCAACATATAACCAAGAGTAACCCTTAATTCAGTTGTTTATAGTTATGAGTAACCCCTATATGTGAAATGCCGATAGGAAATATGAGCTGTTGAGTATCGTATCACCCGACAGCTATATACACCATATGCAGGTGCTGCTGGAATATTCCTACATATAGCTACTCTCTATCAAGGAAATCCTGATAGGAATGCTGCTTTTCTTATAAATAGAATACTGTCAGTCTGGAAAGGTCGGATATAGGACATAACGTTTTGAAGGTCAGCACATCCTGATAAAAGGTTGATTTGGCGTTTCAACGTTTAACAGGTCCAACTGTCAGTCAAAAAGCGATATCCCACGTTAATATACTGATTATAGTTTGGTTTATGGTATTTTAACGCCACTTTCAACAATATTTCAGTCATATCGTGGCGGTCAGTTTTATTGGTGGATGGAACCGGAGTACCCGGAGAAAACCATCGACCTGTTGCAAGTCACTAATAAACTTTATTATATAATGTTATACAGCTCGCCCTGAGAAGGACTCGAACTCACATCAGTGGTGATAGGCACCGATTGCATTGGTCAATCCAACAAGCATACGACCACGACCACGACGGCCCACAGGGACATGCTGTACTTCATGTAGAGTTCTTGAAATTTGTGCTCTTGGAAAATCTAAAATCTTTCATGAACCCATATTATTAGTTTAACTCCGCCACGTATTATTGAAGGAACCGTCGTGGTCGTGATCGTATTGGTAGTTGGATTTACAACTACCTGTGCCTATCACCACTAAAGTTGTGAGTTCGAACCCCGTGACTTGGGGCAGGTCGGTGGTTTTCTCCAGGTACTCCGGTTTCCTCCACCAATAAAACTGACATCCACGATATAACTAAAATATTGTTGAAGGTGGCGTTAAACACCTTACCTATGCCAACTTATTATTGAAATATCTGTACTAAACAGTCCGAGAGTGAGGGACCAAGTGAACTTGTGTCAGGGATATCGAATTTTCCTCTGTTTCATTGAGTTTCCGATTGGAATTTGGAACTGTTTGGACCGTGTGGTTTTTGTTGTTGTTCCAATTGTATCCTTTATTTACCTGTTTGTCTGTTCTTCGTCGATATACGGATATCTGATTACTCCTGTGGTATCTTCAAACTCTTCTTATTAATGAATATTGAACTTGACTTGTTTTATTTCTAAATATAATCCATTAATTATCCCCCTCTCCTGAGTATTGGGTTAGTGTTGTGATATTTTGCACCATTTGTACGATTTTCTTTGAATTTGATATATTTTGTTCATGTGATGTGAACATTTTTGTGTTATTAAGGCAAAAATGAATAAACATCATAAAAAATGTTTTTGTAATAAATATAACAACTATGAACAATTAATTTACGAATAAAACATAGACAACCCATATTTCTTACTGTCTTTTCCTATTACACAACGATGTTTTAAAGTTTTACTCAAAAAGAACTCTGAGTAATTTTTTGAAATATTCTGTGATTTTATTGTCAGTGTCATACGATTGTTACTAGAAAACACAGCAAATGCATTTTGCGATGTGATAATATTTTCTGTGTCTGTATTGCTATAAAGAGTCGTAAATGTTGCTGTAATAGAGTTGCTGGAATCCAGGAAATCATAATCTGAAGAAAACAAATTATTATTATTATTATTATTATTGCTTAACATATAGCGAACAGTATTTCAGCTATATTCAGGACGAGAACAACTTCTATAATATAAAAAAAACTATAAAACTTCATAACTTTTACATTAAAATAACAAGAGTAGTCGATACAAATTTGTGAAATGGAAAATGATGAATTATCCGACAATCACAATCCTATCATTGACTCATTCATTAATTATCAGAAGGTTTAGAACAAAAGTAACACGACAGGGGTCACTAGTGGAGCAGGAATTGATTACGCTTCCTGAGAACCTGAGTGTACTGCAGTTATTAGTGGGATTTGTGTGGCTGAATCTTTTGTTTTCTGTTTAGTGATCTGTTTGTTCTTTTGGCTATTGTATTGTCTGACATTCGATTTACGACTTCTGATTACTTCTTTAGTATCACATATTTTATTGAAATAACGCCGAATTTGCATGTGTAATAAAAGCATAATTTGTGGCGTGTTATTTGCCCCCAGGGCAATAACATGTTATCTGCCCTGGCAAAATATGTGACAAATAGATTAATACATGACCTTTTTCATATTGCCCTTGTTATCAGCCTTCGACTGATATCGTCCCTCGGGCTAAAGCCCTTGGGCCGATATCAAGGTCTCGGGCTGATAACAAGGGCAATATGAAAAAGGCCATGTATTAATCTGTAATTATCTTCAAACTTTACTTACATTTAAAAATCAACTGACACTTAAATTGTAACAGTGGTTTATAATTTTGAAATATGATTTGAATTGTTGGTACTTCAAATAGTCTTATTCTAGGATTCTTCTGATGTCCCTATGTGTAAAAGGTGGTTATATTACAATCATTTGTATCTACATGTACATCTCTTCTTGTATATCTAATTGAAGGAAAATGTAGATTTCTAATTTATTGCGACACACGTTTCTGAAACAACTTTCCTAAGGTACGCTCACAATCATACTATCAATCTATGTTCAAGCTAGACGCATGCTCCAGCGAAAGAAACTTATATGGTATATTTCAAGTACTGGCTTTGTAAAGAAAAAAAGAAGCTTTAGTGTCTTAATCATAAAACATTCAATATTAAAAACATTGCAATAGTCTTTAAACGTTTTATTGTCAAATTTATAATAATGACATATATATATTTTTTTAATTTTAGTGAAACATATATGCGCAATTTTGCTGATAGTTAGATTAGTTCGAAACCAAAATGCATGACTTATCACCCAGTCTATAACAAGAGTAACACGACGGGTGCCACATGTGGAGCTGAAGCTGCTTACTCTTCCGGAAGATCTGTGTTAACCCACTGTTTTTATTGGGAATCGTGTTGTTCGATCTTTAGTTTTCCATGTAATGTTCTGTAGATCGTTGTTTGTCTTGTTGTCCCTTTTCTTTTTGTCATTCTTCGGTTTACGGCTTCTGATTACACCTTTTGGTATCTTCAAACTTTTCAAAATGATCTAGAATTGTTATCACGAATTCATTCACAATTACGATGTTTTCATATTCTATTAAGTTTCAGACGTGTTTTGACAACGTTACTTTTTATTGTGTAGCAAATCGGGGAAATAGTTAACAGAATAAATACATTTGAAGTGAATACTATTAACCACATGTAATCAACAAGTATGTAATGCTCATGCGCTAACCACGCAGTATTAATGAGTCTGAGTGGTAGACTTGAAATCAGGATAATGTGTCCGAGTATAGCGACATGTCTACTCGCAGCCTATTGTTTCATCGAGTTGCACTATAAAGACCCACTTGAGCGTGTAGGTCTAGGACAAAGTGGACATCATCATCAACTCATGAATATGTAACTTGCTGTCGTTATGATATAGCCGACTAATTTCCAGCTTGGCGTTAAACAACCATCACTCACTCACTCACTCACTCACTCCAGTAATCTCCAATAAATCTATTACCTTTTATGTTGCCTCCAATTATGGTAGTTTTATCAGGAACCTGTGAACATTTGGTCAAATCTACCACGACTCTGGTTTCCCGTCCTTTGCGCAAAGCTGACCGTAGTGATCCAAAAGATTTTATTGTTTTGACGTATTTAAATGGATCAGATGTAAACTTGACATGACCATCCCTGAAAATAAACAATTGATTTCTGCAGGAATAAATGTAGACATGATTTTGTCAGCAGTGTTAAAACGGATAACATGAACATTCAATTTGTGCAGGACTAAGTGTTATTTGAAACTGAAATAAATTATATTGACTCTCTTTCAACGTTTTTTTCTATTAGAATTTAGAACTGTACCGACAGTTTGTTATTTTTTGTTTTTCATTATACTTTTTAAAATTCTGATCACAAATAATTTACATAATATCAGAGATCTGAGACTGCTTGTGGTTAAAACTGCGTAATAAACGGTGTCGTCACATCTTTATCTTAATAGATAAGAAAATGGTGGCTAAAACTGATATAGAGAAATGAAATCTTACTTTGTTCTAGAGTTGAATATTCTACAAATGGCCATCGACTGTTGAGTCACATGACTGCTGAAAGGGTTTATGACGTAAAAGTCGATGACAATTGTTCCATCCCTATACACTTTTACCTCACGTAGAATATCGTATATATCTGGAAAACATAGAAAACATCTCCTTTTTCATATCAATTATTATGTACAAAATGCTTCGTTGAATGACATTACACATTTGTTCAAAGTGGAGCAGGAACTGCTTATCCATCCGGAGCACACGATTTCACTTCCTGTTTGTTGTGGTGTTGGTGTTGCTCACTCTATAGATTTCTGTATAGCGTTTTTCTTTTCGCCATTGTTTTGTCTATGCTTCTATTTACGACTTCTGATTACCCTTTTGATATTTTCAAACTTTGTTCTAATAATAACCTTGTAAATGAGCTTCACGTTTAAATATTTTTTCATGGTGAATTGCATATTATTGACATTTAACATTATTTTGTATAGCGGAAATACTTGTGCATAATTAATTATGTGTTTCACTCCTCTTTTCCAAATTTTTACCTTTTTATATACAAGTTCATCTTAATAATAAACCTTGCAAAAACAAATCTCAATTCACTTTTCTTAAATATACATGCTATAATTAAGTGGTTCCATGTGAGAGGATAAATAGTGTACGTCGCTGGCTATAATACTTTCGGGATTCAACAATTGAACGGCCAGAGTAGTCACGGAAAGACAACCATAATCCGAAAAGTGTGTTCTTGAATATTGGTATATCACAAATCGTACAGAGCGTACAAATACAAACACCTAATCAAAGTGGCTGACTATAAGTGTTCCATGTACAATAAAAAATATGGCTACATTTGTACAAACTTAAGAAGAGCTTGAAGATACCAAGGGTCTAATCAAAGACCGTAAATGGACGAAGGACAGACAACACAATGGCCAAAAGGACAAACAACGATCCATAAAACATACACACAAAAACCAAAGATCGAGTAACACGAACCATTCTAAAATGAAAACGTGGATATCAAACTTAGTGCACACGACGCGTTTCTGGAAAAACATAAGGACACAGGATAGTAAAAATCGGCTATGGTCACCAATGCCTGAGGGAGGAGAACCTTAGTTTTAAAATAACTACAGGATTTAAGAACAGTGAATTTCGATAAAAATATATCTAATAAACCATATCAGTGTCAAAGCACTATAAAATCCTCGGGGACTAATGGTCCACCAGCAGAGGTGTCGACTAGATGATAGTAATACAAACGTAGACAATATACAAAGTTATACACGATAATAAACTCAATCTTGCATATTACGTAATTTCCTGTTACAAAATAGTATTCAATGACGTGGTCAATTGCCATGATGAAATAGAAAATTGAAATAAATGAAATACATCTCGTTTTTATAATTAAACGAAAAATATAGGTTTCTTACTGTTTTTGTGTAAAACTTTCTTCAGTGAAGAGACTTTTAATAACTCTCCATGAAATTTCCGTTTGTCCAATGAAATGTCGAAGTTGTCTATTTCCATGCCGAAGTGAAATCTATGTGGTACCGGATATCCAGATTTAGAACATTGTGTAGCATCTACAATCATGAACACCGTTCTGCCTGAAATTAATTTATCCGTTATCTCATCAAAACTATTGAGATTCCAAATCCCAGCATGACGATTGGTCGAAATGCCATCTGAAATAGGAACCTGATTTCTAAAATTAGCACCGTTTCTTGGTCGAGCACCGACGTTGTTAGATGATCTGGAGACGACATTTTGTTGATTGACATTGTTGCCTTGTCTTGCCATGAGTGAATTATGCCTAAAATACATAAATATATTGCATTATAAGGTACATATTAACAACGTCATTGGAATTAAAGATGAAACAAATGTATTTCAAATCTAATCTAATCTAACACAGTAACGAGTAAAATTCTAGCAAAATCTTAAAGGCTATGAATTATCAGCTAGCTATTGTTGTCAGTTTGAGACAGGCTTACTCTGCTAAATATATAGACAATCTGTTGATACAAATAGTAGGTCTAACTAGAAATTAAGTCGTTATATTTATATTTCATTCTATATTATATTACTTTTTTATGTTTAATATTTGATTCCAACAAATTGATGACCTATTTATTCTGGTCTCCTGTCAAAAGCATCAGTTATGATTATTGGTCTCTAAGAGTAATAATTTTAAGCCAAGATATTATACCTTCTTGGCTAGTAGTCAGTTAACTACGAGCATTCGTTGAACCTGCTATTATAAAAACGATGTTCGGTTCGTCTTGACCTCCAGTTGTTTGTAAGATGGCTCATGTCTTGTGTATGTAATTGTCTTTACCTCCAGTTGTTTGTAAGATGGCTCATGTCTTGTGTATGTAATTGTCTTTACCTCCAGTTGTTTGTAAGAT
>MJUT01015281.1:800511-829267 GCA_002080005.1 Gigantidas platifrons | reverse complement strand
ACCGACCAACAATAAATTAGGAGAGACGACACGGCAATAAAACAATAGACACGGACCGACCAACAACAAACCAGGAGAGACGACACGGCAATAAAACAACAGCGACGGACCGACCAACAACAAATCAAGAGAGACGACACGGCAATAAAACAACAGAGACGGGCCGACCAACAACAAATCAGGAGAGACGACACGGCAATAAAACAACAGAGACGGACCGACCAACAACAAATCAGGAGAGACGACACGGCAATAAAACAACAGAGACGAACCTACCAACAATAAATTAGGAGAGACGGAATGACAACAATAAACCAAAGAAGACGCAATGACAACAATAAGTCAAGAGAGACGGAATGACAACAATAAACCAAGGAAGACGCAATGATAACAATAAGTCAAGAGAGACGGAATGACAACAATAAACCAAGGAAGACGCAATGACAACAATAAGCCAAGAGAGACGGAATGACAACAATAAGTCAAGAGAGACGGAATGACAACAATGAGCCAAGAGAGACGGAATGACAACAATAAGCCAAGAGAGACGGAATGACAACAATGAGCCAAGAGAGACGGAATGACAACAATAAGTCAAGAGAGACGGAATGACAATAATAAACCAAGGAAGACGCAATGACAACAATAAGCCAAGAGAGACGCAATGAAAACAATAAGCCAAGAGAGACGGAATGACAACAATAAACCAAGGAAGACGCAATGATAACAATAAGCCAAGAGAGACGGAATGACAACAATAAACCAAGGAAGACGCAATGATAACAATAAGCCAAGAGAGACGGAATGACAACAATAAGCCAAGAGAGACGGAATGACAACAATAAACCAAGAAAGACGCAATGATAACAATAAGCCAAGAGACTGAATGACAACAATAAACCAAGGAATACGCAATGATAACAATAAGCCAAGAGAGACGCAATGACAACAATAAGCCAAGAGAGACGCAATGACAACAATAAGCCAAGAGAGACGCAATGACAACAATAAATCAACATGTAATCTATCAGAACTACGGTTCTCCTATCTCAAGCACCATAGCCAAACTTAACTGATTTTATATATCATTTTAGATATCATTTTGGGGTCCTTTAGTTTACTTGCTCCCACAGACTTTTAAATTATTTGGTTTTCCATTTGACTATGATCGTCCTTGATGAAGGTTATTTGAGAATATCTATTAGAGAAAAACACACACACACAACACGACACATAAAGCTAAAAAGATGAGCAACACAGACTCCAGCAAATAATCGGTGTGAATCAAGGTGCTCGCGAAGCCGGGTAAGCAGTTCCTGCATCTTATAAGACGCACGCCATGCTAATCATTTAGTCAATACGTGTTGGGAACCACTACACATCTAGTGTCATAAAGCTTATTTTCCACTCCTTAACTGGGACAATTCATTGTTGACTTTGTAAATATAACGGTTTTAAGCATTATACAGTCTTAGACGGTATATACATATTTTAGCCATCCTGTTTAGGCCCTTTTGTTTTACTGCTCCTAAAATTTTTAATTATTTGGCTTTCCATTCTTTCGACTTTGAGCGTACCTGATGAAGGTTATTGACTTTGAGCGTACCTGATGAAGGTTATTCCAGTAACGTACCTGATGAAGGTTATTCCAGTAACGTACCTGATGAAGGTTATTCCAGTAACGTACATGATGAAGGTTATTCCAGAAACACGTCGTGCGCATTCAATTTATTTTTCTGACCTTTCAAAGATTGTGTTTAATATTTAATCTATATAAATAGTTTCTCAGATTGAACCAAAATTGACCCTTATCATACCAACTCCTTTGATGTCTACGTTTTTAATTAACTCGTATGAACTATAATATTGATCCAAGGGCAGTTCACAGTATGGTTAGTGTATTTAGTTAATCGTTTTTACTTAATATAATGAACACTTCATTAATTCATATTTCTTATAAGCCACTCCTTCTGCAATAAAGACGTGATCTTATGAGAGGGATGTCGCCTATTGAGAGGGGATACCTAAGTAGTATTTTAATTTTTCAGTACATCAGAAATCAGACATGACAAGAGGGGTGACCATTGGTGAGGAGAATCGTATAAGAAGTGGCACTGCTGTATTCGGATTTAAAAAATTTGGCATTACCTGTATATTTTTTTTAACGAAAAAGACTCAACACAACCAAGGAAATCTAAATTAGTATATATTAAAAAGCGACCTCGTCATTTACCAGAAAAAAATAACGGCTTACAGTAAATTTTATTGGATTTTATAGGATGGTAGAAATAGGGATCATTCAGTACTTTTATCACGCTCCAAAGATAAACATCAATGCCCCTGGATTTATGTACTCTATTCATATTATGTTATGAACTGTGATCAAACGTATCCAAACTTATCTACATCAGACAAATTATCTTGAATGTTGTGATTTTTATTTGTCATTATAATAGTTATACTGCATGACATAAAAAAAAGTTAAAGATCCTTTCATATTTATATTTGTGAATGAATTATATATACATGGCTTTAAATCACACATACTATTATATACAGTATATATACTAATATAAATGTTTGTGTACATTGCATATTGTTTCTCATCCCCCAGAGATATTTAAATAAATATAATTGGAAATTCAACATTTATTTGTTGTAAGCTACTTTCACCGATTCAGTATTCAATAAAATTACATTTATTACTTTGGAAGAACCGTTTTCTCTAGCCCTTGTAACGTAACATATTTTCAAGGACATGCAGTGCAATTAATTTTATATTCTGATATGCGTCGAAGCCTTAAGATATTTATTCAGGTTTCCCTTGAAGAAAAGATTGAAGACACCAAAGGGGTATTCAGAAACCGCAAAACACCAAAAAGAAAAACAATGGTTAATATAAAAAAAAAAACACTACACAGAAAAATAGAAATTGAGTAACACAAACCGCACTAAGCGCTGGAGAGATGTTCTCAGGTACTCATGACAGGTAAACAGTCCATGTTCCTCTAGTAGTGTGTGTACCAGTCCTGTTTTTCATGTTAAAAGTCCGGCGACCATAAAATTTTCGAAATGATGATTACGACATCTATAGTTCATCATAATTTCAGTAATTTTATCTATTTTATTTTCTCTATTTGTTAATAGCCATCATAGACTAAGAAAAGTAAATGCTTGTCCTAGAATGAGCAACATTACAAGTGATGAGAAATATAACAACGAGTTAATTAGTTCACAGGTATATTTGTTTCCAGGTGTCGGTAATGCATTTTTGTACTTTTGATTATACAGGAAATGCCTGCTAGTAAATGGAATCTGTCCAAGAAATGCACCATGTGTAATTAAATGTTGGCATGACTAAATGTCGTTGAGAGATTTACAGCATACGAAATCAGCAGATAAAATACTGCTTTTATACAGGCGTTATATACTAATAATTTATTCTAATATGACGTGCTGTTTGGCTTTGCAAACAAAAGGGTATCAAAATCCCCGATTTATTATGACTTACCCATATTAAAATCTCCAACAAACTTACCCCTTCCATAAATTATTTCTTAAATTTACCGTATATGTCCTATTAGAATAGAAATAATTTATAGAAGGGGTAAGTTTGTTGGAGATTTTAATATGGGTAACATTATCTGCGTAAAAATTTTACCCATATTAAAATCTCCAACAAACTTACCCCTTCCATAAATTATTTCTTAATTCTCCTTCAGTTGCCCGTGGGTCACGATATTTCTCAACTCAATAGAGTTAAATTTAAAATCTTAACCACAAGCCGTTAGGCGAGTGGTTAATATTTTTAATTTAACTCTCGAGTGGAGAAATATCGTAACCCACATGGGCAACTGAAGGAGAATTTGTTTCTCCCATTATTTAACACGAACTTTATTTCAAAATCCTTCAAAATTACCGATTTGACAACATGCGGGGAAAGGCACGAGACAATTTAATCCTCTAGAGGATTACATATTTTTCCACCACTGGTTCAGCGGGGTTAAAACGCCGTAATAATGGGAGAATAGATGTTTTGCCATTTTAAGATATTTCTCTTTTCAGCAACGGGATTCATTTTGCATGAAGGATGGGATTACGAGTTACATTTTGGCCCGATGATCTCGGAGGAGAATAGAAAAACATTAAATGACCGAAATATGATGGGTACTGCTTTAAAGGAAAAGTTCAACTTCTCTGGTCTTTGTCCAGGTGAGCTAAAATATATATCCTTTGTTGTGTACTGTTATTTGACAGTCAATTATCAGATAAATAAAGCAGTTTTCATTTTTTGATTCATCACCTGTGTATTTTAGTAACTGGAGTAATTATAAAACTGTTATTGATAATCAACGCTCTGTCCTATGCAAAGATTTTATATTTTTTTCACTGACTTGATTCTGGATTCTATTATTCAGGAAGTTTGTTAGCGTTCATAGATATATTCTTTACTTCCATGATGCATAGCTTCAGTTAATATGGCATGCATTCACTTCATTTTATGATTGGGGAGAGTTGATAATGACCTAATGCTAATTATTTTGTTAGGTATTTGTCATGTCAAATCTGATTTCCCCGTAATATTTATGTTTTGTTCTTAGTAAATGGATTACTTCTTTTACAGCAAAGGGATAAGTTTCGTATTCTGATCTTTTTACAGTCTTGTGCACCACATGTTATTTGCAAGAGAGATGTTAATGTATTTATTATAATAATAATAATAATCTTTATTACATATAAAACCCTTTTGGGTATAGGAATACAAGCATAAACTAACATTAAACAGACAATATATACAAGAAAGGTGCAATGCTCGGAGCATGATAAGCATCCGATTTCGTCCCCCTTCGTCTCGAGTGTTCATGTCATCTGATTGGTTTTCATTTGGTTCCTGGTATCTTGCCTCGTATGGGTGCTTACCTTCATCGGATAATTCCGTCATGTGATAAAGGACAAATTCCTGAATATTTAAATGTATCAATTAGAATAATTGATGGATTATATGATGAAAAGGCGATCACGACATTCGATAATCCTCTAATATGATCATTCTCACCTATATACTAATATGCATATCATTATTGTAGGAGAGTGGACAGTCATGAATTTCTGCATGGCATGATAATAAAAAGAAAAACAAATACCACACTGTCGGAACAGTTCCAAAATCAAATCGAAAAACAGTGGAAACAAAATCAACATCCAAACACACATACAAATGTAATACATAACCGCTCACTTACCTGCCCTGGTACAGGCATTTAAATAAAAAGTGGCGGAGTCAAGCTAGTTAATTGGGCCCAAAACCTCCCCTCAATAAATACTATAATAATATGATTACATGAAGTCTTTCATTAAACACGAATAAAGACAGAAATATACATCAGATGTAATTCAGGGTTAGGGTTATGGTGCTTAACGCCACTTTTCAACAATATTTCAGTTATATCGTGGCGGTTAGGTGCAATAGAATATGTCAAACCAATTAAACAGTCAAATAATATGTGGGATGACATTTGACATAAGAACTTTAGTAATTGAAAATGATAATTTAATAGAAATATGGAAAAATAGGAACTTTTATTCAAAGAAAATGTGTCAACGAATATGTCAACTGTATTGTATTTATCTTTGGGGCGTTTCCCTCCTAAACAATTTGAACTTTGTATATCGTTACTGCTCATTATTTTATTTCTTATTCACAGATAGTTAGAATCCGATTATAGTGAATCCACTGTATATACCAAAGGTCGAGTCAACCTTGACGTATACCTTCGTACTAAAACAAATTGTATAAGTCACCAGTAATAAAACTGACAGTTTATTAAAGACCAAAACGTAATATTTAGCTTAAAGTATAAAGTATCATAAACTATATTGACAGTTATTACAGATTATTTGCTGCGCGATGTAAATGCTGATGACTGGAATTTAGTAACACATGTATATATATCATGTGCAGATATACAATTTACTTTACATCAAATTGACACACCCATTCGTTTTTTGTTTTTGTTTTGTTTTTTGGTTTTTGGTTTATACAGTTTGTAAGTAATGTCTTTGAAATTTAGTTTTTTGTTTTATGCAGATTGTTCGTAGTTTGGTGGTCTTTGAAATTGATTTGGGCATTATCGTTTTCACTGTTTCATACATTAGAATGGTATTTTATTTTTGTTTTCACTTTTTCATACATTAGATGGTATTTTATTTTTGAATACAATGTAACTTAAGATACAAAAAAAAAAACAATCTTAAAATAAAATGAAAAACAAACAAGCTACCGCAGCTGTCGTCACAGCTCCAAAACCCAATAAAAAATAGGAGAAAATGGCAAAATGGATACCCCAAACACACCAATACATGACCTCTCACTTTCCTGGCTTGGTACAAGCAATACAATTAAAAACAAGGGTAACGCTAAGCGTGGCGTATCCCCTCGCCTAAAAATTTGACCCGGTGACCTTGACCTTTGACCTATGACCTTGAAAATCAAAAGGGTTCCAGATTCTCTTAAGGACTAAGTATGTACCAATCTTTGTCAAAATCAATTGAAGGATGTTGATTCTAGAGTGTTCACAAGAATGTTACGGAAGAACGGGCGGACGGACGGTAGCGTTACTATATCCCTTCATAACTTCGTTGACGAGGGGATAACAAAAAGTGGTAGGGCTAAACTAGTTTTATGGGACTTAACCTACCCTCTTATTGAAACGAGGAGATCATGCAAGTGCTTTCCACATGTAAGTCAAATGGCAACCTTCACATATGACCAGGCGAACAACGTTATTGTAAAAGAACGCTATAATGGATAATATTACCGACCAAATCAAATATATTAGATGTATATTAGTGGTTACATTTTTGTACGTAGTTTTGTTGTTATAATAAATGCTATTTCATGACAGGTTAATAAATAAATAAACCTCCTTCTTATCTCTCCAATATGTTACATTTTAATGTAATAACATTTTTGGTTCGAATTCAAATTATGACAAGAAAGTATAAACAGTGATGGTAATCAATTCCACCACTATCAACAAAGCGAGCAATCACCTGTAATACAGGTGTTATGAAAAGTTTAAACATAACATATATTTTTTTTAAACCAAAAGGGGGAATGGGGTACCAATGAGATCTTATCACCAAATGAATAACAGGAGTATCACAACGGACGCTAATAGTGGAGCGGGATATGTTTGCCCTTCCGTAACACCAACACCCGAGTTCATATTCCCGTTTTATAGTAGGTTTGCCTGGTTCAATTTTTAGTTTTTGTGTTGTATGTTGTTAACAAATGTCATTAATCCTTTTTTGCCATTACAATGTCTGTTTATTGTATTATGGCGTCTGGTTACTTCTTTCATGTATTCAAACTTCTCTTTCTTGCAGAATAAATAAGTTTAAAGAGCTTAAGACAATGGGTTTAGTTATTAATTTGTGAACTAATATGTTTTGGTGTTTTTGTTTACGTTTTTTTTTCTTCTTTATTTCAGTTGATTGTTTATTAACATTGATTTATCTAGTCGCCCGGGGGTTGTGATTCTGTATTTCACCAGGTTTTTCAGAATGCCGTATGATTTTTCTCGTATACATAGTATATTGTCACAACCCTAAACAAAACCTAAAACACTAACAACAATCTTCTATTCCATTCTGGTACAAATTCCATATTGCATACCATTTTAAATGACACTTTATAACAATTTTGTCTTTGTAAATATATCATTGAAATACTCAACGTTTGGTTGAAAAGAAAGGGGGAAAAACACTTTCGACATCGGCTGACCCTTGAATAACATTAATGTAATATTGTTGACTAGTAAACTTGTTTTGATTGTAGAACACAGATGTTTTTCAGGTGTGCTTAAAATTCCTTCAGCAGATAATATATTTCAGAACTGCCGTCTTTCTTTTGTGTGTGTGTGAAAATTCCATTGTATATACAGGCTTGTAAACAACTGCAGGCAAATCATGTTGAATGGAACATGATTATATGTTTATTTGTAATTATTTATTATCAAATTAATACAACACGCATGAATAATGTCTTGTACACTATGATTGTCGAAAATGTAAGGGGAGATAATCATATGGATGTTTGTCTTCACAACAGTAATCAACATACACTTTCGACTTCTAGACACTAAATGACATTTCATGTTGGGTTGAATGGAGGATATTAAACCCGTAATTAATTTACTCCCAACTGTTAAAATGTGAAAATATAAACAAATCTTTACATGAATACATGCTATTAGACTATCGAATTGTACCATTTGAACTTTGAAGCAGCGCCATTGTTTTGAAAATATGTTATTTCACAACATACTCCAACTACTTCAAGACAGACCAACACTCTCATATGACATGACAGCTACGCTACTGTGTTTGGCAACGAATTATGCATAACAATTTCAACAGGATTAAAAAATTTCAATTTCAAGCTAAATGTCAGCATTTGGTGGAGTCATAAAATGATTATTATAATGCTTTATAGTTCTTATCACATACATAAATTACTTGTGTTTCATACAGAAATAGTCAGACTATACCATATGTAACCATGACAACGAAATAACTTAGCAATCAAAAGAAGGTAGTCCTAAATACGATAAGATATATTTTGATTCTTTCACGATAAAGCATAGGTAGATAAAACATGTATCAATTTTAAACACAAAACGTAAAATGCTGGAAACCTTTTTTTGTTTTATTTCAGAAACAATAAAGAAAGGACAAACAATTGTCGACTAAACACTACACAAACTGAAGTCGATCATTTCAGGTACGTCGGAAGGGTTAGCAGTTCCTGGTCCACTAGTGACATCCGTCGTGTTGCACTTGTTAACAGTTCGGTGAAGAGTCATGTAAGAGGAATGATGTAAGGGATTGCGATTGCGATAAGCGAAACACATCGGTGGTCATATGTGACACAGATATTCCGTAGCCGGTCAACCAATTCATGATGGAGATCGTACAAGCCATGAGAAGAGTTTGAAGATTCCAAAGGGATAGTCAGAATCCGTAAATCGAAGAAGGACAGACAACACAACGGTCAAATAAGGACAAGAGGAAAACAACGATCCACAAAACCAGAGATCGAGTAAAAAAAACCCAACCCTAATAACCGAGGATGAAGTCAGGTGCTCCGGAAGGGTATAATAAAACATAACCTATATCTTTTATTCCTTTTTTGTTGTTAGTGTTTTAATTGTTTATCTAATCTACACTGACAGAATGTGATTCACCCGACATTTCGGTATCTTAAATGTTCTATGGTTGTTTCTCGTATAGAATATCAATTTTACTACCTCTACACAAAACATAACCCTAACACAACTGTCTATTCTTTTCTAATGCAAATTACATTTTGCATCAAAGATACAACTTTTAAAATGAGACTTTATTTATTCGTGTTCATTAACGTGTTAACAATTTTTGCATATGTAAATTGTGTCATTTAAGTATTCAACGTTTGATTGAAATGATAAAAAAAAAAAAAAAAAAATCGACATCTGATGACCCTTGCATAACATTAATATAAAATTAATGACTGTTAAACTTGTTTTGATTGTAGAACACAGATGTTTCCCAGGTATACTTAAATTTCATTCAGTAGATATGTGTGAGAATTGCCATCTTTTGTGAATTCCATTGTTGTTACAAACTTGTAAACAACTCTTAGGCAATACATGTTGAGTGTAAACACGAATACAGGTATCTGTGTGCCTATTTATTTATTATCAAATAAATCAAACAAGCATGAATATCGTCCTTTACTGTATGATTGTCGAAGGAGTATTAAGGGGCGATAATCATAGGGATGGTTTACGTCATGACAGTAATCAAAATAAACATAGATACAGAATAAGAATATTTATTATTCCAATCAATGGGCCCACAATAGGGGCAAACAAATTGCATACATTGATTATTGTCATTGGAGGCAATTATACATATATATATAAATATAAATATACAATGTTTCTTGTCGGGTTCAGAGCCTTAAAATTTTAATTAATAATATAAACATAAAGAGAAAAAATATTTCAGTATCATAAACCCTGTTTCAGTTTTCTTGTCTCAAAGCACTCTATTATATATTTTCCAAAAATATGAATTATTGAACGATCTTCATTGGTAAATAAATAATAGAATTTTGATATATCTGACATATTATTGAAATTAGAACATAATTCTGAAATTTTCTGAAAACATGCAACAGTTTGCGACACTGAATGATATTTCATTTGGGTTAAATAGAGTATATTAAGTGCAATTAATTTACTCCTACTTGCTAAAACAGTCCCAGAACTTAATGGACCGCTGAATATAATATACAGTTAACCTTGTGTATAAAGGGAACTCAAGGGAACCTGAAAATGTTCCCTTTATTAGCAGTTGCCCTTTAAATACATGTTAAAATTATATGCACGATTCATTAATGGGAAAATGAGACTGCCTTTTATTGACAGTGATTTTCTATATGGAGGTGGCCTTTAAGGCATGTTTGGCTGTATTTGGCAAGGATTTTTACGACGAATCATCCCGATTGTTATTGGCACCGTTCATTTGCACATTAAGTATGACAATGTCACAGCAATTAAAATCTAGCTTAATCCGCCACTTTTTATTGAAGTGCCTGTACCAAACCAGGGAAGTGAGTAGTCATATATATGTGTGTTTGGTGTATCGATCTTGCCTATTTGTTTTATTTTGATATTTGATTTTGGCATTATTCCGACAGTATGGTGTTTTTTGTTTTTATTTGATTTTGGCATTATTCCGACAGTATGGTTTTTTTGTTTTTATTTGATTTTGGCATTATTCCGACAGTATGGTATTTTTTGTTTTTATTTGATTTTGGCAGTATTCCGTCAATATGGTGTTATTTGTTTTTATTTGATTTTGGCAGTATTCCGACAGTATGGTGTTTTTTGTTTTTATTTGATTTTGGCAGTATTCCGACAGTATGGTGTTTTTTGTTTTTATTTGATTTTGGCAGTATTCCGACAGTATAATGTTTTTTGTTTTTATTTGATTTTGGCAGTATTCCGACAGTATGGTGTTTTTTGTTTTTATTTGATTTTGGCAGTATTCCGACAGTATGGTGTTTTTTGTTTTTATTTGATTTTGGCAGTATTCCGACAGTATGGTGTTTTTTGTTTTTATTTGATTTTAGCCGTATTCCGACAGTATGGTGTTTTTTGTTTTTATTTGATTTTAGCAGTATTCCGACAGTATGGTGTTTTTTGTTTTTATTTGATTTTGGCAGTACTCCGACAGTATGGTGTTTTTTGTTTTTATTTGATTTTGGCAGTATTCCGACAGTATGGTGTTTTTTGTTTTTCATTTATTATAGCAATAATGTGACAGACATGATACAGATTGTGTTCATACTTCAACAGAATAATAATAATTCTTATTCAGTAAAACAGGTGATTAAACTCTAACTTTTGCTGTCTGTAAATTGGCAGCTTGATATGGTTTTTAGTTTCATAAAACTGTCTTAATTGTTAATATTATTTCCTTTACGTCCTGAAGTTTTTTGTATCAATTACACGTAGATTGCTAATTGTTTTCAGTTAAACATATTTTTTCCCTACATCTTTAGCTCAAAAAGACGTGGATATTGTTCCAAGCGATTTGGTTTTTGAAGCAGAAATAACTTCAAAAGTTGACAACTCTTGACAAGGTTTCCAACATGTGACAATATCTTAGAAATTGATCTTGCATGTAGCAAAATATATGAAGAGTACAGAGCCTTTGCATGTCATTTAGAACTGCATCGATGGTGTAACGGTTAGCGTGATCTCCTCGAGTGCGGTAGATCGTGGGTTCGAGCCCCGATCGGGTCACACTTAAAGATTACAAAATTGGTATTGGTTGTTTCTCCGCTCAGCACACAGCATTAAGGAGAAAGAGCAAAGACTGGATGGCTCGGAATCAGAATAAAGTGTCCGAGTGGAGCGACATGTTTATCCGCGGACTGTTGTTTCAGTAAGCTAGCACTATAAAAATCCAACTCAGCGTGTTGGTCTAGAAGAAATGGGACCTCATCATCATCTTATTGAAATTAACTTGTTCTCGCCATTAAATAACTGAAAAATTGCTGAATTGGCGTTAAACAACACTCACTCACTCACTCACTCACTCACTCATATAATTTGTTGTCTCTTGTATATGGATTGGGAACGATTTCATTATGACATTTTTCAAGCAATCGTATAATTTCAAAGATGTCATTGCAATATTACATGCATACCTTCGCAAAATTCTATTTTTGAAGTTGCCGAGCTATATTTGTAAAATTATTTACATTCTTTTTCAGATTTTTGTTTATTTGATGACATAAATCAACTCGATAGCTTTCACATAATTATCTCCCTTCAAAAGATATCAATAACTTAAGCTTGTTCCAGCTTAAGCACAGTAAGCACAATTGTCATTTTCAAACAATCATTAGAATTACGAAAATGAGGTTCATGCCGGTCATTGGTTTTTACATATGTTGTTCAAAAGTATACCTGGACTTTGTAATGTATATATTCTGTTTAATGTTCACTGTTTATTTTATGAGTTTGTTTTTTGTATTGATAAGCCTTTTTATTCGTAGTTTGAAATAGATAACGATATTTCAGGACACCAGTATGGCAATAGAGCAATGTTTTCCATCTTAAAAACAAAAAACTAAATACAGCCGTCGTCTTACAACTTGCATTACATGTACAATTTGCAGTCGAATTGAAATAAGATATTTGTTGAATCTTTTTTGTGTGTGATATACTAAGCTAACAGTGCGTAGTCGAAAAATGTAATAATATACAAATATCCAACAAAAATGTGCGATTTAGGTACAACATCTTAAACCTTATATGGTGGGGTCCCTGTTGCTCATTCGTTTAGCTTTCTGTGCTGTGTTCTTTTGTTTGTCTTTGTTCTGTGTCTCTGGATTGTCCGTTCTTGATGTCTCCAGTTTTATCTCATGTTTTTGTTTGTCTTTGTTCTGTGTCTCTGGATTGTCCGTTCTTGATATCTCCTTCAGTTTTATCTCATGTTTTTGTTTGTTTTTGTTCTGTGTCTCTGGATTGTCCGTTCTTGATGTCTCCAGTTTTATCTCATGTTTTTGTTTGTCTTTGTTCTGTGTCTCTGGATTGTCCGTTCTTGATATCTCCTTCAGTTTTATCTCATGTTTTGTTTGTCTTTGTTCTGTGTCTCTGGATTGTCCGTTCTTGATATCTCCTTTAGTTTTATCTCATGTTTTTGTTTGTCTTTGTTCTGTGTCTCTGGATTGTCCGTTCTTGATATCTCCTTTAGTTTTATCTCATGTTTTTATTTGTCTTTGTTCTGTGTCTCTGGATTGTCCGTTCTTGATATCTCCTTCAGTTTTATCTCATGTTTTTGTTTGTCTTTGTTCTGTGTCTCTGGATTGTCCGTTCTTGATATCTCCTTCAGTTTTATCTCATGTTTTTGTTTGTCTTTGTTCTGTGTCTCTGGATTGTCCGTTCTTGATATCTCCTTCAGTTTTATCTCATGTTTTTGTTTGTCTTTGTTCTGTGTCTCTGGATTGTCAGTTCTTGATGTCTCCAGTTTTATCTCATGTTTTTGTTTGTCTTTGTTCTGTGTCTCTGGATTGTCCGTTCTTGATATCTCCTTCAGTTTTATCTCATGTTTTTATTTGTCTTTGTTCTGTGTCTCTGGATTGTCCGTTCTTGATATCTCCTTCAGTTGTATCTCACGTTTTTGCTTGTCTTTGTTCTGTGTCTCTGGATTGTCCGTTCTTGATGTCTCCAGTTGTATCTCACGTTTTTGTTTGTCTTTGTTCTGTGTCTCTGGATTGTCCGTTCTTGATATCTCCTTCAGTTGTATCTCACGTTTTTGTTTGTCTTTGTTCTGTGTCTCTGGATTGTCCGTTCTTGATATCTCCTTCAGTTTTATCTCACGTTTTTGTTTGTCTTTGTTTGTCTTTGTTCTGTGTCTCTGGATTGTCCGTTCTTGATATCTCCTTCGGTTTTTTTTTCTCACGTTTGTTTGTTCTTTATTGTTTTTCGTGATAAACATCGACTGGAATAACGCTGCGACCAGTTTTTGGTTCATTTCAGAATATGATGTTTAACAGGCCAATTTCTCTTAATTTTTTGTCATTGGTTTATTTAGATGTAGTGTATTTGATAAACGAACTGAACAACTTCACAGTCAATGTCCATATATCTTTTGACATCATTGTTTTAAATGCATGATACTAGACAAGCGAATTCGGTTGTTTCGAATCATTTCAATAGGAATCATTCACCGCTTCTCCCGTTTGGTGACGCTACTGTTCCATAAGTGGTTAATTGTGCGTTTGAATCACAAAGACGCTTGTATCTTAACGTTAACCTAATGAGGGCACTGAATTATAAAACTTGGATGGTGCAAACACTGAAGCTTAACTAGTACAGCGCGAGAGATATTACCTGTTAGAAGTATAGATTTAGTTGACGAGTATATGTAAAATAAAAGTAATATCTTTAAGTCGCAAGAAAAGAGTTTTCTTATGACCATATTAAGAAATAAAACGGACGTTTACAAGCCACGTCGGCATGTACCTTGGTGTAGCCTATACATGTTCATAAAAGGTGTAATGTCTACATGATGCTTGGTTACTCACACTGCAATACTGATGAACTTCATTGCAACATTTTAAAGTATACATGAATTTCGGGAAATACTACCTCTAAGTGAACAAAATAGAATAATAAAGTCCCTGTCTCCACATACAAAATTTTGAATTAATATATACAGGTCTCTCTATATTTAGGCAATCTTCAAATCTAAATCACTCTTTAAGATTATTTGGTACAAAATTATACAGATAATATATTCCTTCTTCGTGTAGTGTTATTAACTGTTAAAGATTCGACAACAAGCGGGTTAATCATAGCATTTATTTTAGAAAGATTTTGAGCAGATGTATTATGAATTGCATAATAAATACTGAAATAAAGAAAATTCGTTGTTTCTTACTATTTTAAATTATTTTCGACAGATTTTGGTAGCATTCAAATATTTTGTACAATCAGACTGGCGGATCATCGTAAAAAACCTGGAACTGCCATACAATGTAAAACTGAAGACTCAAGTTGTCACCGACAGAATTCCCTCGGGATTCGTGCTGATCCATCTTCAGTTTTCTGTGTAGTTTTTTGTAGACCACCACTGTTTATCATTTTGTCCTTTTCTTTTGGCCATTGCATTGCCTGCCCTTCTTCGATATATGACTTCCGATAACCCTTTTGGCATCTACAAACTTTTCTTATCTGTTGACCTATACACGCACCACTCCCAATTATCAAATGTATTTCTTTGTAATATATATGTAAAACATATTGAAGATTACAATTATTTGGCATAATGAACTTTTTAATGATTAAGGACTAAAGGCAAAGCACATGATTTTTGTAGGTTTATTCCATTCTAATGCAAGTAAAAACGTTATTGATAACTTTAGTTAGCTACCTGTTATTGAAATGAACAGTCAAACGATTTAAATTACAATTTCAGTAATGCTACGAAAACAATCGGGAATTTGCATAAAACCCAGCGTTCTTTACAATAAAAACAAACATAAAAAAAATGTAAACGTACATGATTGGAAACGTACGGACGATTGGGTTTGGTGTTTAACACCACTTTCAACAAATTTCAGTGGGGGTCAGTTTTATTGGTGGAGTAAAACGGAGTGCACAGAAAACCACGGACCTGCCACCAATTTATTTTGAATAAGCTCCCCTTTAAATGATATAAAGTACCAACTATGCTACTTGAAAATTCGATTTGTTCATTGTTACAAGATTTTTTTATTATTACTTGTTCTTTTTCTGTGTTTGTTGAAAATTGTATATTACTGCCTAAAGGTATAAATGAATTTGTTGTGTTCCTGTGTATTGTACATGTATGGTTTTGATTTTTTATCCTTTTACCCAGATTTTTATTATTAGTCATAAAGGGACTATTTTTTCCCAGAACAAAAATTCTGTTTCAGAGTGCATTTTTTTTACAGGTACAAAAATGTAGCACCGAAATCTTTTCATCATAGTAAAATACACCCTTTTCCCCTTATGCTAATGCAGAGAAATGAAATGTGATACACGTATACACCGTTAGGAATTTAATTAATAACCTAATATCTCTGTCGTACTGTAGTCAACTGTTCCAGCGCAATGGTTGTAAGTACAAGATACAGAACTATTAAAAATAAAAAAGCGGCCCGTATTGAATATCCCGCAATACGGGTAACTTCTTTTGTTTCATAGTAGTTTATCTAACTTGTACAATAATGTTATGAGTTATAAAATAAAAAAAAGTCGTGAGAACAGTTTTGTTTGTGAACGAAATGTACAGAATTTTCCTATTCATGTTATAAGGGCATTATATATTGAAGTGTCCTTGTACCTAACGTTAACAATTCAAGCGTCATCGAGATTAAAACGTTCCGCTAACCACTTATGGAACAACAGCGACGTCTGTCGAAAGAAATTTGGTGAATGATCCCTATTCCGACCACGTTCCGTCTTTTTCGTGTCTTGACGTCTGAACAAATAGGCAGGCGACTTCCGGTGTTTACGCTATTACTGTGACAACGTCAGCATATCATAGTCGTAGATGCGGTAGATTATAAGTAATTGTAATATGGAGACGCCAAGGAAACCGCTGAATAAATACTGTTGTTCGGTACCCCACTATCTGTCTTATATAAGAAATATATACATAAAGGCAGATCGTTTTCCTTTCATGATGCCGACAGCCGCAAATAAAGAAAGAAAACAAATTTAATTTTAAAGAATTATTTGTCTCTGCGTTGAAATCTTTGATACAAATAAAATAATTTAATTGATATCTGTCTTTTACAGAAAATGTTAAGATATTTTTAACTTGAGAATTGAACGTTAAAACGGCACATATCGATTGGAGTTTTTGTTGTGTACATTGACACCGGAAACTCAGGGCCTTTAGTTCCATCGAAATCACGTAATCTGGCAGACGAAAATAACAAAATTTTTACGGAATGGAAATGATTCGAAACAACCGAATTGAATCATTTGATACTTTTGGAAGAACCCTTGTTTTGAATTTGAACCGCTTCAAAACCAACCAATGATCTGATAGCGTTTTGTATTGGTTTTTTTTTTTTTTTTAATTTTTTTTAAATATACAATGTAATATATAATGATATTTAGCACACGACTTTTTACCGATATTTAACACAGACTTTTTACCGATATTTAACACATGACTTCAACCACATGATGGTTAATGTCTCCGATAGCGTTTGGTAGCGAATTATGTATACCAATTTTAACACCATTAAAATCTAATTTTAACTTCACTAAAGGTCAATGTTATAATCATAATGACTAGTAGTTCTTATTATATACATAACTGATCTGTGTTTCACATGGACATTTGGAGTACCGTTATTAACCATGAAAACTAAATTAATTTAGCAAACGGAAGACTGAACACAAAAGAACGAAATCTTGATACTATCACGACAATTACAGCACACGTGATGTTGGCAAAACAGCATGTAGATTTGTAAATTTTTGCATACTTTGTTACAGGAAAAAATACAGAAAAAAAACTGTCTGCTTTCCCCAAACTGAAATTCATCTTACCCCTCATTTAGGAAATTCCCCTTAATTCTTACATTCTGACGCCGTTAGCCAGGTGAGCCGAAAAAAGGACAAGGCTAACAATAAGCTATACAGAAAACTATAGATTGAGCAACTGAATTCCACTAAAACATGGGATCCAAATCAAGCTCTTTTCATGGGTAATCAGTTCCTGTTCCACTAAAACATGGGATCCAAATCAAGCTCTTTTCATGGGTAATCAGTTCCTGTTCCACTATTCACACCCGTCATGTTACATTTGTTAACAATTCGGACAAAAAATATCTGTTTTCACAACACTCAAATTCAGGTTCTACCTTATTTATGCAGTTCGCCTTCAAATTTAAATTCAGACACGAAACAAATGTTATTATAATCAACATAATTTACAATCATTCAACCTAAAAATAAAGATAATAAAATAATACCTGTTCTCCGTTAATATAAGCGATACATTCACGTCCAGTTGCTCCATGGAAATATTTTTTCTTCAGTCTTCTCCAAAGCATATCACAGTTATTACGAGAATAAATGTCATTTTCTGTCAGTTCTTGAATATATTCAAGATTTCTATGCACAAGTTTCAATTTTTCAGGGTCCCGAAACTGAAATTTTTTCATACGAATGGCACGACTTTGATGGTCTGCATTAAAACTGTACAACCATTGCTTAAATGGCTTGTTACGTCTGTTGTTGACATATTGTTCTATGTAAACATTAAATGAATTTGTCAAAAATGGAATATTAACCGGACGTATGACAGTTTGCAAGGACAAATGTCGTTTACTGGACGCAACTTTGTTTGTCACATCAAGAATATATTGATTCTTGTTGCTATAATATCCTGGCAAAATTCGTGATAATGTCCTCAAATCTTTTTCAATACGCGAAGAAAATGAAGGATATACACAGAACACTAAAACTAATTGACAAATTACACACAAGGATACGATGAAATAGTGAATCGATGTTATAAAAATCATTATGATACAGGTATATACGTTTGAATGACTTTATCTGTGTTATGCTCAAGCTTTTTATATAACGTTGTGTTCTTTTTACAGTATAACCTAGATTATCTGTTCTTTTTACATAAATCGACACAAAATTGTCACGTAGCGGATTATACTGTATTATGAAATAGTTAGTTATACTTGGGTCACCATAACTCGTCCTCGGGAAATGAAATGAAATCTAAATGAAATATAAAACTTGCCTTTTTATTCTTTGTGTAGCAAAACAAGGGATTTGTATACATGTATATACATTTTTATTGACTATAAGACAGAACATTCTTTAAAAAGGCTTAACTGATATTATTCTCCATACAAAATGAGGTAAAGCTCTATCTTTGTTAACACTATGATGACATTCAATATTATAATTATGAATGATTACAGCATACTTTTTGTTTCTTTGAAAACAATTGTAAGAACTACGCCAATACTATAATACCTTGAGGTCAACCAGGATGATGATAGGTGTTAATTCTTGTATAGATAATGACAGTGTTAGATTAAAGATATAAACATGAAACTCCCCTTATTTACAATACAAGTGACAAGGAGATCAAGTTTAACACCTCTTAATACTTAAATTTGAATTTAAAATAATAATATTTTATAGAAGTATTGAGGCGAAAAAGGACAGACAATACAATGACCCAAAAGAGAAATGTCAGAAAGAACAACAATGATGCACAAGAAACTGCATAGAAAACTAAAGACTGGACAACACGAGCACGCCCCCCCCCCCAAAAAAATAAACGGGTGTGAACTCAGGTGCTGTTTTTGCAAGAATTTTTATGAAATTCATAAAGAATTTGTGTGGTTGTCTTTCTGTTTGAAGTTTTTGCTTGACATTTTTAAGTCATGTTGTTCATGTTAAGGTTATTCCAGAAGCGCATCACCATGAGCACTAAATTAGATATCTATCATTTTATTGGCATCATAGGTTCAATATGTCTGTATATTGTCTATTTGTCCCGGATGGTATCGTCCACCCAGTAGTCAGTGTTTCGGCACCGACATCGTTTATTAGATATATTTATTATTGAAATTTACAGTTATTAAATAATGTAACTAAAGTATTAAATCTAAGGTGCAACTCCTACAGGTTTAAATATAGCCTTAGACGTCATTTTGGCTATCCTGTTTGTTTAGGGCCTTTGGTTTTCTAAAACTTTTTAAATGATTGGTTTTCCAGTATTTTGAGATTGAACGTACCGAAGATGTTTATCCCAGAAACGTGTCGTACACACTACATACATCAGATATACTGTTGTATTCCCGTCACTCAGTCGATACCTCAGCTGATGGACTAAATTGGTAGTCCTCGGTGATATCATCCGCCCAATAGCCAGTGGTGTTTCGGCACCAAGATAATTTATCGTCTATATATATATATATATATATATATATATTTATTATTGAAATTTATACTTCTTGAATAATGTAGGATTATGGTTATATTGTTCAACGTCACTTTCAACAATACTTCAGTTATATCGTGGCGGTGGTATTAAACATTTGTAATAATTATATGCACATGTCAATGAAGCAATTACAAGCACACCATCGTTGTCCTTATACTGTGGTCGTGATCCTATAGATATTGGATCTTTAACTACCTATGTAATCAGTGCCTATCACCACTATAGTTGTGAGTTCGATTCCCGGTCATGGTGAGGTGTACTTGATACAACTTGTGTGACACAGTTTGTCAGTGACTTTCGGCAGGTCGGTGTTTTTCTGTGAATATTCCAGTTTCCCCCACCACGATATGACTGAAGTATTGTTCAAATTGGCGTTAAAAACCCATAGCAGTAATCTCAAGAACCGCTGTCTGCTATTTGATTCAAACATTTTTTAGTTTTTTTGTGGGGTTCGTGTCGCTCGATCTTTAGTTTTTTGTAGATCGTTGTTTGTCCTTTTGTCATTTTTCTTTTAGCCGTTGAGTCGTCTGTCCTTCTTCAATTTACGGATTCTGGTATCTTCAAACTCTTCTTATACCCTGTACGTCATGAAAGCACAGGTTTATCTTTTTCCTCCTGCTTTTGTGAAGTACATATCTGATGTGCAAATCTGAAAGAAAGGAAATTAAGATAATTTCACAAGAGTCATGTGTTACATGATTGCAATGCCAACACAGTATAAGTTATCAATAATTCTAACATGACGTCCTTCTTTCGCTTTGTAGACAAACGAACGATCTATTGATGGTATAATCTCATTCGCACATGCGCCGGTGAATGTGACTGACTTTTCCGTCGTAAATGTACATGTTGATGAATTATCGTCTGCTCGAATTTGGCAGCATAAATTGTGTGCGACATTTTCCGCAAACGTAAATATAAATTACCGTCTTCCAATCAAAGTATACTACCGTATTTGTACTCTTAAACATATCAGAATCGAAATAAATAATGGAAGCCAGAATGTGTTTTGAGTTTTAACATGGATTGGCGGATATTAGTAAATTTTATCCCTCGTCTCTGGGATTCCTGAAATTAGTTCCTTTATGATAATATAAAGGATGTATTTAATCTTATAATGAATCAACACAAATTGGTCGTCAGTGAAAACTGGTACGATATCGTTAAATAAGAAGAAATCACATTAGATTCGAACGACACAAAATTTAAACAACATACATAATGTTCGAATATTTCGACCAATATATGAAGACAGCTAACTCTAATTAATAAGATTAACAAACCAGCTCCTTAATGTGTTGATTTTTTTAATATTGTAAGTGACTGTGTGATTGTTGCTTAACGCCAGCATCAGCAATTTTTCAGCTATATCATGGCGAGAACAAGTTAATTATGTTTTATCACAGACTGTCTTATTTGCTTACATGACAATAAATATTGATGAATTGATTATTGACATTTTCCATAAAATAGAACTAAGTAATGTTCAAAGTGGTTCGAACTCACTCCTTTTCCGCTGTTCAATTTAAGGCTTGTTACATGTGATCGTGCTATGCGTATTACGTGGTACAATGCACCACAATGATATAATTGCGTATTTCACTGTAATCCAATTAGAGATTCAATTTACAAACTTCTTCCGTTTTATGAATGAAAGGAAATGTTGAATCGTAGTAAACGAAATACTATACGACACCAAGACTATAGGAAATTGTAGGTTAAATGACGAAATTAATGAATGAAATTATAAGTGGCATGTCGGTATTTCCTTTGGGAGGTACTTATAAAAGGATGTTTACAGTTTCAATGTATCTTGTTTATTCTGGTAAGATGATATTTAAATTTAGATTTCATCTGCAGCTTTTATTGCATGTCAAATGACTTTATATCAGTTACAACAGTATTTCCTGAAATTCTATCAGAGGACCTGATACCTTGTACATAGGTATAAGTATTTTTCGAAATTAAATTACATTAATTTGAAGACATAATTACATTATTTAGAAAAATAAAATAAATGGCGTCCAATTTATTGTCTATGCATGTAAATGACATATATCAGCATAAATTTGGGTATAGAGAAATACAAAATTTGCAATATTCACCTTAAAAGGAACCCATTGGTATAGAAACATCACCTAATGTCTTCTTTATGGGACGAAGCAAATACACAACCCCTCCCCTAAGGGTGGGACGAAAAGGTAACACAGAAATACTAGTAGTGAGGAGTGGTTATTGGTTGTACGTTGCAAAGCAAATATTTGTGACTGCTGTCCATTTTGCAATCAAAATATCCGTCCGTTGGCTCATCCTAGTGGCCCATCCTATTGCCACCCATTTACATAACCGATACATTATTTGCAAGCTTGTTCACTGATCTGATCGCAACATTTCACTAAGACAGGTGGCCTAGGCAACTAGTTAAACCCCACCACGTTTTATTGAAGTGCCGTTTTTACCAAACCATGAAAGTGAACGGTTATATACATATGTACGTTTGGTGAATCAAACTACTTTTGATCATGTGTTGGTCTTGCTATATTTGTAATAATTAATATTACCACGTTTGGTCATGCATCAGTCCGACATATCTTTCCAATAATAAACTAATAAACCTTAGGTTTGGTCAAGCGTCAGTGCTGCCCTTCTTTCCAATAATAAACTAATAAACCTCACCACGCTTGGTCAGGCGTCAGTGCTGCCTATCTTTCCAATAATAAACTAATAAACCTCACCACGTTTGGTCATGTGTCAGTGCTGCCCATCTTTTCAATAATAAACTCATAAACCTCACCACGCTTGGTCAGGCGTCAGTGCTGCCTATCTTTCCAATAATAAACTAATAAACCTCACCACGTTTGGTCATGTGTCAGTGCTGCCCATCTTTCCAATAATAAACTAATAAACCTCACCACGCTTGGTCAGGCGTCAGTGCTGCCTATCTTTCCAATAATAAACTAATAAACCTTAACACGCTTGGTCAGGCGTCAGTGCTGCCCATCTTTCCAATAATAAATTGATAAACCTTACCACGTTTGGTCAAGCGTCAGTGTAGCCACAGTCGCTTGAATTTCAATGATTAAATAAAAAAAAAAATAGGGGAAGTTGTGAAATGCATTTTTGCAACAAAATGTAAACAATTGTCATTATGCCTAAACGGACGCAAAGTGGTACGCTTCGTGGATATTTTTTTACACTGGACATGTTTTTTTATACATCCGTATTGTAAGAACCTTCATTCCGAGCATTTTACAAACGTATGGGCCATTTTTTCACTGACGTTCAACATCTGAGTTCGTTACAGACTCCATAGTGGTACTCATCCGCAGTGAATGAAAAGTTTTCTAATTTCGAGTCAACAACGGCAATTTTCCGGATCAGGACAAGACATCAAGGGACTCAAAATATCTAACACATAGGTAAAGTTGTGTACCCCTACTTAAAATGTATGCAGAAGCAAGGTTTTGCTGTGTTTTTCTTACCATGAAACAAGTTGCAAAACATCTTCATCGAATTTTTGTGCCATTTACATATTTTGCGCCATTTCAACTTTGTAGATTATCTCCCCTTATATTCGTACAACCGAAACATTGAACAGTCAAATATTGCTTTCTAAATTTCTCAAATGATCTAATTAATCGAGTAATATTCATATGAAGTACTTACCGCTAAATTTATGATTTTACAGATGCTTTGAAATATTATGTCTCATTCACTGCGGATGAGTACCACTATGGAGTCTGTAACGAACTCAGATGTTGAACGTCAGTGAAAAAATGGCCCATACGTTTGTAAAATGCTCGGAATGAAGGTTCTTACAATACGGATGTATAAAAAAACATGTCCAGTGTAAAAAAATATCCACGAAGCGTACCACTTTGCGTCCGTTTAGGCATAATGACGATTGTTTACATTTTGTTGCAAAAATGCATTTCACAACTTCCCCTATATACTATATATATACAATATTTTTTTTATTTTTTTATTTAATCATTGACATTCAAGCGACTGTGGTGTAGCCTAACTTTCCAATAATAAACTAATAGACCTTACCACTTTTGGTCATGTGTCAATGCTGCCTATCTCTCCAATGGTAAACTCATACATTTTTTGTAATTATTACCAAGTTTGGTCAAGCGTCAATGCTGCCTATCTTTCCAATGATAAACTAACAAACGTTACCACGTTTTGTCACGTGTCAGTGCTATCTATCTTTCCAATGATAACCTAATAAATCTTATTACTACTGGGCAAGCGTCAGCGCTGTCTATCTTTCTAATAGTAAACTAGTAAACCTTATCATGTTTGGTGAAGCGTTAGTGTTGCCTCTCTTTCCAATAATTAAATAATAAACCATACCACGTTTGGTCAGGCGTCAGTGCTGCCTATCTTTCCAATGGTAAACTAATAAACGTTACCATGGTTGGTCAAGCGTCAGTGCTGTCTATCTTTCCAATGGTAAACTAATAAACCTTACCACGCTTGGTCAGGCGTCAGTGCTGCCTATCTTTCCAATGGTATACTAATAAACCCTACCATGGTTGGTCAGGCACTAGTGCTGTTTATCTTTTCAATGATAACCTAATAAACCTTACTACATTTTTTTTGTACTACTGGTCAAGCGTCAGTGCTGCCTATCTTTCAAATGATAACCTAATAGACTTTACCACGTTTGATCAAGCGTCAGTGCTGCCTATCTTTCAAATGATAACCTAATAGACTTTACCACGTTTGATCAAGCGTCAGTGCTGCCTATTTTTCCAATGATAACCTAATAAATGCTACCACGTTTGGTCAGTCGTCGGTGCTGCCTATCATTCCAATAACAAACTAATATACCTTACTACTACTGGTTAAACGTCAGTTCTGCCTGTCTTTCCCATAATAAACTGGTGAACTTTACCACGATTGCTCAGGCGTCAGTGCTGCCTATCTTTCCAATGATTAACTTATAAACTTTACCACATTGGGTCAGCCATCACTCATGCCTATCTTTCCAATGGTAAACTAATAAACCTTACCATGTTTGGTCAGGCGTTAGTGCTGTCTATCTTTCTAATGATTAACTTATACACTTCACCACGTTTGGTCAGTCATCACTCATCTCTATCTTTCCAATGGTAAACTAATAAACTTTACCATGGTTGGTCAGGCGTCAGTGCTGTCTATCAGTCGTCGGAGCTGTCTATCATTCCAATAACAAACTAATATACCTTACTACTACTGGTCAAACGTCAGTGCTGTCTATCTTTCCAATGGTAAACTTATAAACTTTACCACGTTTGGTCAGCCATCACTCATCTCTATCTTTCCAATGGTAAACTAATAAACCTTACCATGGTTGGTCAGGCGTCAGTGCTGTCTATCAGTCGTCGGAGCTGTCTATCATTCCAATAACAAACTAATATACCTTACTACTACTGGTCAAACGTCAGTGCTGCCTATCTTTCCCATAATAAACTGATAAGCTTTACCACGATTGTCCAGGCGTCAGTGCTGCCTATGAATCTGTTTACTATTGCCCAGGCAGCCTTCAGGACTATCTACGGTATCTAATAATATCAGATGTGAGTCAGGACTGTGTCCAGATTATCTTTCCAATACTAAACATTACTACTAATGGCCAGGGATAAATTCTGCCTATTATTACAATAATAAATCTTACTACTATTGGGGCCAGGCGTGAGTCCTGTCTATATTTTCTCCAATTATCAACCTTACATAGGACCCAATGAAAATGAATACAAAAATTGTTTTTATCTCTAAATCAATACATGATTGAACACAAATTGTGAAGGAACGACACAGGCTCAAGTGAGCCTCTGGTTTATGTCGTTAACACGCATTTCCCTAATGTTATTTCTACTTTTGCATTGTTTTATAACAACATTCAAGGTCGCAGAAAGGACTGTACCGGTTCACATGTGATACATATTGTTCACATACTACATGCCTTATCTGTTCAAAATAGTATTGATAAATGAGTCAGGCTGACCATTTCATACGATTTTTCGAAACTTTGAATGAAAATCCCATTATATCGGATATTTTGTTTTATTTTTTAAATACTTTTTAGTCATGTTTATCAAAAACATTTTTGAATAGAATTTCAATTCATATTATCTACACTGATCTAAGAGCAACTGGCACTTCCGCTAGGTGTCGCCCCAAAGTGATGAATGAGAATTTCACAAATGTCGACTCTGATTGACATGGTATTTTGAACGGTGTTATATAAATATGCACATGACACATATTCGAAAGTATGCACATTATATAGTAGGGATGACCAAATAGGGTGTATATGGGCATTCTATATAATTAGCAACACCTTTTTATCGTGACAACTTGGCATAATTCAAAGTGAAAATACAATTGAAAAAAATGCGATTTAAACCGTATGCGCTAAATCAAGGTTTATTTTAACAAATTAAACTTAAGCTTAACATAAATTTAAAGTAATTATTTACGCTTTACATAATTTATTTCGTAAAAATAAAGGTGTGTAGAAAACGAGGGGAGTTAAATTCGTGTGAAAATTGCATAATCCAACTTCCGATTTGAGAATCATTAATAACTTTTACTACGCATTTGTCTACAGATTGAGAGTTACCTTTTTGGTAATTAGTCTTAAAGGGTCAATACAATACATGACATAAGATAACAAAAAAAAGACAAATAATTATTGCTTGGGAAAAAACTACGCTATACACAGAAAACTGAAGATTGAGCAACACAGACACCACCAAAAACCAGAACTCACGTGCACCGTAGGAGTCTGAACTTCCGGCTCCACTAACACCACCTCATAGGCGTATGAGCTGGATAGCAATTGCCCTCCACACCTTGAAAAGTTTGTGGGTGGCAAGACTATCTTGTCCCCCTTTTTGCATTAAATTTAAGAAAAAGCTTTTTCGGTATGGAAACAGATATTGTCCAGTTGACCAATGGTATAAGAATAATGGTATGCTTTGAAACCAAAGTGTCATATTTCATGTAAAATGTATGAGGGTATCCCTATTAAAGCTCCAGAATTTTGCTATCTATCGAAAATATACCCATTTTTCATATTCTGAATGTTAACTTGTATCTGCTGCTTTTGTTATGTTGTTTTTCAATAATTAATGAAAAGAAAAGGTGTAAAAAATTAGGTCAATATTTTATCAAAATGAAAATTTGTCTTAAAAATGTAGTGCTTAATTACTTGCATATGAATATGAACCCATATCTTGGTTTTATTGAGGCTGTTTAACTTCAAATCCACCTTTTCAATTATATATACACTATACAAAAAATTAAAGGGAAACCATATAAATAAATATGATTTGTACGAAAATCATGGCAGTTGCTAATCTAAGGGACGTAACTGTGTGTGTCTTTTGATATTTCGGTTTAATTTTTTTGATTAACGTCTAGCGAAGTAAACGAATTATAACATTATGTTAATATATAATTTAAAAGGGATAACCAATTTAATAATATACAATTATAGTCTTTTGTAGAGGTCGATATGAGTTTTTATGGACATAAGAAATTAATACGGCTTCGGTCAATATTGATTTCTTAGGTCCATAAAAACTCATATCGACCTCTACACAAGACTAATTGTTTCATTACATAACAAATCAAAGTGAAAGTGAAAGAGAGTCGATATGGCTTTTAATCAAGTCAGTATGACGTCATGCATAATGTAATGGCAAGTGAAAGCAAGTCGATATGGTTTTTAATCAAACAATATCAGAATTTACAGAATGTCATGTGACAGCTTTTCATCCAATGAATATTTTCAAATTAAATCATTATGTAATAAGAGCAATACAATGAAGAAGAAATTATCACACCGTCGGAACAGTTCCAAAATAAAATCGAAAAATCGTAAAACTGGTACTCCTAACACAATGCCCGGGTGGCTCAATGAGTTAGGTTGTTTGATCTAACAGCTCATACAAGCCTATCACCAATACGGCGTGGGTTCGCGCCCAGCTTTGTAAATTACAAAAAAGGGTGCACTCGACTCGCAGCCGCAAGTGATAAAGTTTACCAGTTGTTTTCAAGGGTCGGTGGTTCTCTCCGGGTACTCTGGCTTCCTCCACCACTAAAACTGGTCGCCATGATATAGCTGAAATACTGCTGAAAGTGGCGTTAAAACAACAAAAATCAAAAATCAATTCAATGCACGACCACTCACTGCCTAGAAAAACAACCAAAACTTAAATCAGAATTAAGGGTGAATGTAATTTATCACCATCAATCGTCCGTGATTTTGGTTTTGTCAAGGATTTGACAACTATTTATTTATTTTCATGTTGACAACTAAAGAGAACTCTTCACAAAGAACAATCAACGCGTTTGTAATCCAACTACCACGTACAGTTACGACCACGACGGCCCCTCCAGAATAAACCTCGCACCAACTACCATATACAGTTACGACCACGACGGCCCCTCCAGAATAAACCTCGCACCAACTACCATGTACAGTTACGACCACGACGGCCCCTCCAGAATAAACCTCGCACCAACTACCACGACGGCCCCTCCAGAATAAACCTCGCACCAACTACCATGTACAATCACGACCACGACGGCCCCTCCAGAATAAACCTCGCAACAACTACCATGTACAATTACGATGACGACGGCCCCTCCAGAATAAACCTCGCACCAA